>JAACNH010005252.1:0-20946 GCA_019447015.1 Hymenochirus boettgeri | reverse complement strand
AGTTGGCCAAATTATTTTAAGCCCAGTCACCATGTCAAGGTTGGTTTATTGTACTCCACCCCAGATTAGGTCAAGTGCTCGTTTGAGCAAAGTACTTAAACTGAGAGTCAGCTTCAAGCATCCAGGCCACACGGAGAAGATCATGTAGCCAAAAAGGCAAGTACCAGTAGGTTAGGACCCAGTTGAATAAAGCAACCTTGAAGTGGTGACTGGGCTAAAATAATTTGGCCAACTTATTGAACTAATTGCTTTTAGGGGGAGTGGGGGGGAATAAATCCTGACTTCCATAGGTTCACCATTCTCACCTTTCCTAACCTGAAGCTGAAACTTCTTTTCTCCCAATCTGCACCCCCCCTTTTTTTGTTAAAATCTGGCCACATCTGTAAATCTGTTCTTATTGTGTGTTTGTCTTTTTAACTGTACAGCAGTAAGTAAATGGGAAGGTTGAACAATGCAAAAATACTAGAACAGACAATGTTATTGTTGTCTGAAAGGATAATCAGAATTTGTGATCGCTCTTTCATTCTAAATGCACATCCCCCCTTTACTTCAAGGTTTTGTGAGTGGGTGATACAATATGGGATTTCATCATGTGGCTTGAGCCTTTGGGTCCCATATTGAACCATAGAGATCTTAACTGACTAGAGATTCTGTGATACCTGAACATTCCATGGACCAGATATTCCAAACCTGAACATTCTCGCCTTTTGTTACTTAAGCTTTGGCAAGTTCCAATGAATAGGATGTATGGTTGAGCTGGAGGGGTGCTGGGAGTTTATTTCTTCCACAGCAGCTGTGGACACATAGCATAGAAGAGCTTCATCGGCTGTTAGCTGAATAGGAATGTTATTTAAATGGCCTGTAAGTCTGAAATTAAAGTTCCTTATTTTGTGTAGACTGAATGGTTTTTATATATTGCTAATGGATTTGTATCTCTGCCTTTTCTTTCTCCTGCTCTTCATAGGCCCCTCAATGATAATCTCAATCTACACAACGGGTCCTTAACAGCAACAACTTGCCAGTTACCACCTCTAGATTACATTACACACCCAGGGTAACTACCAGGGGAGCAGACCCTGCAAACGCATGGGGGCTGGGAGCCAGGGGGCTATTTTTCGTATGACAGATATAGCCTCTTCCCAGAAATACGCTCTAGATAAAGCACAGATAGGGGCCCATCATAGTTTTGCGGGGGGGGCCATTGATTCCTAGTTTTGCCACTGCACTGTCCTCATTCCTTTTGCTTCCCTTAGCCTTTAACTGTATACTGCACAGAAGTTAGGTTGGTGTCTTGTTTATCACAGAAAGACAACTCAAAAGCTTTATGCCAATCGTTACCAATTCTTGGTCTCTGAGGCAGCATCAGTTGACGTGAAACGCGTAAGACCACTCTTAGTACACTAATGTATCAGGTTTTATATATTGCACTTATATGTATATATATTATATATATATATATATATATTGTACAGTTGTAAAGTTTGCGTTTTTGAAGAAAGTCCTTCTGGATACGGAGCTGAACTTGCCTTACCTTAAAGAGATGCTTGAACTTTATGTCAATTACATCTGGTTAAGCACGTGGAATTTTTTGCTGGCTATTACAGCGAACATTCTTTTAATAGAGTCTATGGGGATCAAGGAAAACAATGAAGGTTGAATGTAGTGAATGTATTGAACTTGCATTTGTTAACAAAATCAGGTTGATGGTTTTTATTAGCTGGTCATCGACATCAGTAACCTATGGGCAATTTCAGGTGTCTATGAATGATCAAAAAATAACATGTGGGTAATTCACTGGAATTCTCCTAAAACAACATCTGATTGATTTCTCTTTAACTATGAGGATTAGTTGTTTGGAAAGGATGCTGTTATCTCCACAATGGCTATTTGTCTCTTACACTACAATGTTTGATACAAAATGCTACTTCAGGAACCTCCAGATTGGTACTTTTGAGGCGTGCCCAGGTATATACAGGTATGCAGGATGGGTGACAGCTCCAACACTGCAAGATATTGATGAAAATAGGCCAGGGGCTAGGGATCACTAAAGCAACCATAGCAGTTGCTATGGGTCCCGGAGCCAAAGGGGGCCCAAACAGGTCCCCTGTAGATATGCCATTTCACCTCCTAGGTGCCAAAAACCTTGCTTTATTGTTTTACTTCAAAGATGCTCCCAGGTTCAGATATTCAACCTACAAAACTGCGGCTCCCTCCTTATCCTGGTAATGGCCGTCCGCCATAGCGTGATGGTGACATTAAGGCCAATTTATGACATTTGTTACAATACGAGCCTCCTCTGCTGCTGTGCATGCTTGTAACTAACCAGCTTGCATCAGCAGCAAAGAAGTTGTGGCCCTGCCACGAGGACGGGTTATGTAAGTAGAATATCTGAACCTGGGAACAAGATCTAGCCTGGGAGCCCATAGCAAGATCTAAAATCTTACTAAGGGGCCCTGTGATATCCAGCTAACTGCATAGTACTTATTTGTTTCTTCACCTATCGGTACTCGCTTGGTAAAGTTTCATCCAAATCTGAGCCCTTTTTCAAGCCGTTACATTAATAGCGCAGGGCTCCAATACAATAAATACATGATAAAGTGAAATTCTTATTAGGAAACAGCAAAACGATAATGAAAACCAGTTTATGAGGTATCTCGTCTATTCATTACGGTAATGCAATACTGTTATAAAGTACTGTCGGTAAGTTCTCCTCACCCTCAATAAAAATCCCAGGGGACTGTGCAGGTGTGTAAATTCAATGAGGTGACCCTTATTAAGAAGATTTCTGTTATTAGTAATAAGTTATTGTTTTATTTGTAGCTTTTGATGGGAAAAAAGGAGTAAAAATTCCTCCACACGGCCCCTTGATTACTTATTAACATCAGTTCAACTTGCAATTGCTCAGACAGAAACACTTTCCGTGTCATGGAAGCCCAGACGGATACAAAGCGCACGTTAATGCTTCATTGTAATGAGACAGCTCGCTTCCCCGTGGCCTCTAAGGTGGGCACATTGTCAGTCTCTGCGTTCTCTTACCAATCCGGTCACATCTCTGTGGGCAGAGCGTCTCCTCCCTGGTGGGTTTTGTTTTGACTATTTGCTTACAGACCTGGAACCTTATTTCTCTAACATTGTTTCAACTTCACCCTGAATGGGCTGTCATGCCTGACATCGCCTGGCACTTCCTTTTCTGTCTTTGTTTCTTTCTTTCCGCTTGAAGTGATTATCTAGAATTCAGTCTACTAGCAATCTCTCCATATCCACACCACAAGTAGCCAAAAATCTAGAGAAAGAATAAAACAAGTCTCCTAATCTTCCAGGGTTTGTTTTCCTTTCACTTCACTCAGTTGCTTTATGTGATAGAAATAGCTGTACTAACTAGAATCTCCAATACAACCCCAAAACAATCCACCATCTCCTACTAGATATGGGTAAGGACCTAAACAACTAGGACTTCAACGCTGGGTTTGGTACTAAATTCCCGTATTACAGTTCGTAGTGCTGGTCTGGCCCTGACACTTCCTACAGTCTTGCACTTAGTGAACAGGAGCAAGTTCTCTGCAAGAAGCTTATTTAGTGTATTGGCTAGTCTGGGAACAGTCCTGGATTCTGGAGAAAACATGGGACCAAAGTGGTACTATGATTGGGCTTTGAAGGAATGTGAGGATCTAGAGTAAACCTTGGGATGAGGACCTTTCAGTTAGGTCCTCACCCTGGATAATATTAGGGGTTCAGGGGTTGTGTGTGACTATAATTGTCTGTTACGGTGAAGTGGGTTACAGAGCATAAATGCAGACGAGCCATCTTCACTGTCTAATGCTTTAAAATAGCATTGCACAACTAATCAGATAAATTTCTTATGTAACTGTGCAAATATGTCCTGTTTCTTCAGCATTAAGTTTAACTGAGCATGCTTCTCCCCTGAGGTGGCGGGGAGTGGGGGCAGAGGGTTAGGTGATGTCACTCAACCAACTGGAGGCAGGAAAAATTTAAACATTCACTGCAATAATATTTCACACAGGCTCCAGCCAGAGATGTGATCCAGAGCTCATTTTAAAGGAAATACTGAAGGTTTTTATTTAACCCTAACTTGTTCGGAGACCAGAGTTACCTTTAGTTGTTGCACTTTACTAGCCCTTCACAGGAATAGGCAGTGATCGTGATGACGTAAGCACAACTGCACAACTGTGCTGTCAGAGTACGTATGAAAGAGGGTACGGGGCGTCATGAGTGTCTGCTGCTGTTAAGCCCTTGAGCTACGCGTTTCGCTCTGCTGATACATTTTCCTACTCGTTTCGCCTTGTTTGTATCGTCCTGCTCTCTCGAGTTCTAGCTCAGTCAGTGTGACAGGCTTTGAAAGAGCACTATCCCATTGTTGTCAGAGACAAAAGCGGAGAATCGCAATTAGATGTGAATTTAATTGGGGTTGCTATGGTTATATCAAAAAACTTAACTGAGCAAACAAAAGTTAATTGGTTCACTGGGTATTTCAAATAGATATGGCAGCCCATCACTCACATGTTGTTTGCCAGTTGTTAGTAATAGACTCACTGGTCGTCTGTTAAAATGTTTATCCTTTTTAGTAAAAATTGACCCTTTATACCCTTAGAAAAGGACCTAGAGAACTTGGTGTCCTAGAAGTGTAAAAAAGACGGGAACTTTATTAGTAAATGGTGGTGCAGCACGAACTGTAACTTGCATTAAAAAGAAAACTTAACCCAAATAGCTACGCACCATAATCATCAATGGAGTGTGTAAATACCAACCTAGTGAAAAGCATTAAAGTAAATATGACCCCTTAAGATTGGATTAGATAACTGTTGGTATGTGTACACTGTGTGGCCATGTTTCTTGACCCAGGTGACATGTTCCCTTGGGCATGTGGGAAAAAAGATGGTGACCGAACTGTGTGATTCAGGAATTCTGGGAAATAAATAGCACATAAGTCAGATGTAGGCATGGCTAATTATCAGCACGCAACAGATCATTGAAGCACCTAATGCAATAGGTTCACCCACGTGTCCTCAAATAAATAAACTTTAGCGATAACAAGAAAAATATAAGCAAACCATAGTTCGTAACCCCAGCTAGGTATGTATGGCAAAACCGGATATGTCTTCAATTTATATCCAATTTACTTAAGAAAAAGGAAAATTCTCTCCTGACACCAGGATGGAAAATGGGACAGTCTGTGGGCACCAGGACTCTTAAAATGCAATTGTAAAAATAGAGTGTTTGTTTGGACAAAGAACCTGGTATGGACATGTTACGATTGGCAGGGTATGAGCCAGTGAGTGATATCAGTATGAATCACAGAGGGTTCGATGACACCGCTCACAATCAAAAATAGTTTTCTCAGACGGAAGAGGGCCCTGGGGACTCATATTCCACTGGACATATGGGAGAAGATATGGGAAGCAACAGCTAAAATTTCATATATAATACATGTAAAGACAATAGCTACAAAATTTGTACACCCCAGAAAGACTACACACCATTAACACCTCCTTACCAGCAAATTGCTGGAGATGTGGCCTGTGCAATAGGAACCTGCTAAATATCTACTGGTCTTGTCCAATATTGCCAGGTACTGGTCAGCCATTCAAGGACTGACAGACAAACCATTTGGGTACATAATCCCACTTTCCCCCCGACATGTCCGTTGAACACACCACATCCAGACCTGGTTAAATCAGAAGCTCTATTACACAGACATTTCTCACAGCAGCTAAATGTCTTGGTACCCAAATATTGGAAACAGACTGTGATCCCCTCCATGCTGATTTTTAAATCTCAACAGAACTGACACCTGTAAGTATTATTAATAGAGACATGTCAGTTCTGTCGAGATTTAAAAAATGCAGCTGATAAAATGTAATGTTAAATTCAGCATGATCACTATTCAACCAAATCGACCCAGTAGGGCCGATATAACCATTTACTGTCAATTATATGTGATACTCCACTTAAGCTGTATGTAAAAATAAATGAACAATAAATAAAAAAAAAAAAAATATTATATAATATAGTTTTTCTGTAGCTCTGATTGCACCATTTCCAGAAAGTGGGAAACCTTTTGGTCTGAAAGAATCTAAACAACATCTATGGCTGCCATTACTTTCTATCGCCTGGTATTTACTAAATTCTACATAGAGTTGTCATATGCTTCCTGCCTTGCCTTATTAGATTGGAATTAGAAACCCTTATCTATGGATGGTTATCTTCTAGAGTGGTGATTGTCCCGTCAGATCAAGCCTAAGACAAACTGGGACATAAACCAATGGGTTTTTCATCTTTATAGACAAAATGTCACACATTACAAGATGACTGGTTTCTTTAGAGCTATGTGTATTCCCTAACGTAGGACCCAGGAGTTGTTAGGATCATTTACAGTCAAGATTCTATCCATCACCTTAGCATTATATATATATAGAATAACCTATTTCTTTTTACCCTGAACTTGAGGACTTCAGATAGGACTTCAGTCTTATAGTTAAAAGCCTCTCAGCTAAGCAGGACACCTCTGTTATACGCTGATTGATAAAATCAATTTTTCTCCTTTATCATATTATATATATCTTTATAATATCTATTATATCGATACTAATCAATATATATACTTACCTATGTCTATTTATATATCGCATTACAAGTAGTCCCCCTATATTTTGTAATTATTTATATACCTTTTTACGGGACAATACTGAAGATGTGACACTTTGATACAAGTAAAGTAGCAGTGTACACTTGAATAACAATGTAAATTGCTGTCCCCTCAAAATAACACACAGCCATGATGTCTAAACCACTGGCAACAAAAGTGAGTACACCCTAAGTGAATATGTCTAAATTGTGCTCATTTAGCCTTTTCTCTTCCCGGTGGTCGTTAGTGTCTCAGGTGTGATTGAGGAGCAGGTGTGTAAATTTGGTTTATCACTTTTACACTCTATACTGATCACAGGAAGTTGAACATGGCACCTCATGGTAAAGAAACTCTGAGGATCTGCTCTACATCTCTACATAAAGATAGCCTAGGTTATAAGGAAATTGCCAACACCTGAAACTGAGCTGCAGACCATAGCAGGCCTTGCCTTGGACAACCAAAAAAGTTGAGTGCATGTACAAAAATGTGCAAATAGACTATGAGTGCTGCCACCCTTGCTGCAAAGGTAAAAGGTTGGAAGGTGAGCCTTTCAGTGCTCAGACCACAACTGCATCATATTCTGCATGGCTGATGACAGTTTACTGAAGATAGCAGACTAAGGACATGGATTACTAGAACCATGTCCTGTGGTCCCGTGGTCTGAGGAGACCAAGATAAAGTATTGGTGTCAAGTGGTGTGGCGGCAACCAGGGCTTCTGAGCTCTATGGCGTATGGTCTGAGCACGACAGGTTGTTAGGAATCTTCAGGGAAAGTCCCTGCAAAACTCTCACTGGACGCAGAGTTAAGTGACTGTCGGTCTCTCCAGAGCCTCTGATGGTGAGGATGTTGTGCGGCAAGACAGACACCAGGTTGCGGCTCCAGATCAAAGCTCACAGAAACCCACCCGCAGTGTAGAGAAGCAGCTGGTAATAGACACAAGTAAAAGCAGCGACAGGAGCACTGTAGATAACAATACCTGAGTGGTGAGGAGACCACTCCAACAATAATGGAACCAGGGAAATGGGTACCGGTAGGTGGTCGGAAAACTGGGGACTGCCAGGCAGCGGGTGTAGTCCGGAGGCAATGGAAACCGAAGTGCTGAACTGAACCGGGTGCAAACTGGATGACATGGAGACCGAAGGCTGAACTGGAACTGGGTACAGGCTGATGAAATGGAGACCAAGGGCTGAACTGGAACTGGGTACAGGTGGATGAACTGGAGACCAAGGCTGAACTGGACTAGGTGCAGGCTGGATGAAATGAGGACCAAGGGCTGAACTGGAACTAGGTGCAGGCTGGATGAACTGGAGACCAAGGCTGAACTGGAACTAGGTGCAGGCTGGATGAAATGGAGACCAAAGCTGAACTGGAACTGGAACAAAATAGACACGAGCAAAATACAGCAAGGGAGCTGAAGAAGCAGAAACAAACTGATTCTGAACTGGCAGCAAGAAGCCAGCTTAAGCAGGGGCCTAAAAGGACCCTCCGACATCATCATCCGGTGTCGGAACGTGCCCGCGCACGTCTGCCCGCACGCTAGGAGGCGGGACCTTCAACGCCCGAGCGTACTCCACGCCTTTGGCCCATCACCAGGAAGTGCCTGGCGTACACAGGTTAACCCCCTTGGGACATATGTGTGTGTGTGTGTGTGTGTAGTAGCAGTAGAAAGTACAGTACATAGACTGTTCTGACCTTATGAAGGGAGTAAACCCTCGAAAGTTTAAGGTATCTCCACTGCTAAGCAAAATTTTTACTGAAGAATGGGAGGTAAAGGAGCAGGTTCTTACCTCCCATTCTTTAGTAAAACGGAATTAGCAGTGAGATACTTTAAATAAAATGTTAGTCCATGAAAGAGTTTAGTAGTGCTGATAGAGGCAAATTCCAGGGTATTTATTATTACATTTTTGTATACATCATTCTTAATTGAGAAAGTCAGTCAGGTGACTTGGCAGGTGGGAACCATCACAAATATGTCTTATAGGTGATAAAGGGCTTCACACATTTTAAAACCAAAACTACAATACATAGCCGAACGACAGGAAATCACAAAAATCTTATTCTAGATCCTCACCGGCTTCAGCTACAGAAGGTTCACTCCTCCTCTGCATGCATGACCTGCTCATTAAGAGCCTGCAAGGGTCATTTGTTGTGCATGCATGACGTGCTCATTAAGAGCCTGCAAGGGTCATTTGTTGTGCATGCAGACGTGCTCATTAAGAGCCTGCAAGGGTCATTTGTTGTGATGTCACTAACTGCTACCAGGAATTAGCGAACCAAAAGTGTCAATAATCAACAAAAAGATCTTCATTTTGCCACATCCCATGTTACGATTGGGCATTAGTGATCGATGTTCCAGTAGGATACGACCCAGAGGCGTTAGAAAAGGAATACACAGACAACTATGTTGGGTGAAAAATGTCAGTCACAGCTTTATTTAAGACAACAAGTGGTTAACTTTGTAATGGCTCAAAAATGCTTCAGCCTCACCAAGAATGCACCTCCCCCCCACCCCCCATGCAATCATCGTCCAGTGTGATGGCCAGTTAAGCAGAGGACAGGGAGATATGGTTGTATTTTCAAAGATTGCTGGACACCAACTTGAGTCCTCCATGTTCTGAAGCCTCAGCTGATTGGAAAATCACATTCTGTATTTTTGTACATTGTTTGTTTTTAACAACCCCCTTAATCCTTTTGATTGGCGCTGATTGGTACGATTGGAACTGATTGAAACTGATTGGCAACACACAGAAACATTTCTTTTACGTGGTGAGCTCATAGGCTTAAGAATAAATCGCTTCTGTGCTTCAGTGCGCATTAGAGATGGCAGACAGCTGTTATTGTTGTGCTATAACATGTGCTGTGTATGTAATAGTCACTACCAAGGGTAACAACGGTGCCTCTCGTTAGTTGTTAATAGTAATACATCTGTGTATAACAGGATGGGTAAGTGTCCAGCTGCAGCGTTTACTGACCAACAATTTTTTTCTTCATTTCCAAAACACAAGTGGTGTGAGGTCCAGGGTATGTACACCTGGACCCGACTACATGGATAGTGTAAAATGACCTATTTGTACACACACACAAGTCCATATACCACACTGTTATAAAGGGAAGGATTAAGCCCACAACACTGGACCCAGATACTGGAATTGTTTGTACAATACTCTCTATTTGCAATTCACAAATTGATTAGACTCCTACCTCCCATTTTACAATTGTAAACAAGCAGTGAGCTGTCAAATATGCTGCTTGTCTGTTGCTCACAGTCACAAATTGATTAGACTCCTACCTCCCAATTTGCAATTGTAAACAAGCGGTGAGCTGTCCAATATGCTCCTTTTCTGCAGCTGACATTTACAATTGATTAGACTCCTACCTCATGTTTTGCTATTGTAAATAAGTGGCGAGCTGTCAAATATGCTTCTTGTTATGTCTGACTGTCACAGTGATCTCCCCCTATCTGCTGCCGTAACTTCATCTCTAATATAGTCATGTATGCATACTATGCTACAGGGCAGCTTGGGGAACAACGGTGAAACAGTCAGTGGCAGATTTTCTCTTACAAACCCAGCAAATTGAGATTTTTATTTTCTGGAACTCTAGTCTAGATACTCTTTAAATTCTATCCTTGAATGTGCACCTGGTTTGTCTTTGGGTGGAGCCCAAGGTCATTTAGAAGGATTGGATAATGAATCTAACAATTGCTAAGATTCTAATACACTAAATGAAACGAGTAGAACTTTTAGCATTCAGTTCTCCTTTGAATGACATTTCCTTTATGATTGATACAACTACAGAGAAGACACGAGGGCACAACAGTAAATCCCAAATCATTCAAAACACTTCATGCATGAATGGGTGGAAACAAGGAGAAGATTCTATAACTACTAAATGTGCTGATTGAGCTTTGTTCCCAACAAGCAATTTTTCCAGGAAACAAAGGTTTAACATCAGAGAATCATTCTGGTAGTAATGATTTAAGGTCACTAGGTATAGCAGAGGGAGTATAGCCTAGACAATGGAAGGAGTTTCTCTGTAACAAAGTGCCTCAATTATCTAAATCAATAAAGAAATGAAAGAGTGCCCACACAGCGAGCCGAGATACCAGGTCATGGAATTCTAGGTTCTAAGGATCTAAGACCCTTCATGATAAGTGTTTGAAGTTTTTGGTCAAGGAGAGCATCTAATGAGTATATAGGGTCACAAAAGAAATGTCTTTCAAAGGGAGAAAAATCTTGATGTTTTAAGGCACCTCCATGGAGCTTGTTAAGGAAGAAATTAAGTCTAGTCTTATCTATTCTACCCTTACCAGAAAGGCTCCTGTTTATACAGGGTGGACCCAGACGGAGATGGAAATGTCTACAAAATGGCTGATTCCTGATGCTCAGGAAGACATGGAATATAGAGGGTTTTTTTTACCCCCCAGCTCCCAATTTGAATCTCTAGGTAGCTGTTAGAGAAAGTTAATTTCTTAGTAGCTTTATTAAATGGTTTTGTCAGTTCAGCCAGAAATTCCCAAACCCAACCTTACAGCCCGTGCTTTCATTGTAAGGAGAGCTAAATTATCCAGAGAGTTGGGGAATAATCAGCCAAGTGAATTGTTATGTGTTAACTTCCCGTATTTTTCTTAGATTGTTCTGGGGATTAGAAACTCTAGACAATAATACTGAGGGTCTCTGAAAACACAGAGAGATTTGATTTGCTACTTATTGTATTTTACCGAAACAATTTGTTCTTCTGCTAAATTTACTGCGAAGATGCCAACATACCAATACATGCATGGTGCATTTACTGGAGGGCAGGGGCATTTTGGGGCATTTTATAGTTCATGGGATTTTCCCCAGATGAAAGAAGAAATTGCAGAATACAAACCCAAACTCTGTCTTGGAAAGGAACATGTACGCTTCTTATTAAGTTTACCTGTCTTTAAATTTATACCAAGATAAAAAGAATTAGCTTAAATATTCTTACCACTGTGAAGAGCATGCATAAACAAGCATGAATTTGTATGATTCAACAGGTACCTTGGCACCTAGTCGGTGATTAGTCATTTTGGAGCCATACACACACACTATCTGATAATCACCAACCCCACTAAGCATGTTGATTGGCCACACGGCTACAACCACTTTTGATATTTGCAATAAGGATGTCTCCAGGAATGTAGCCCTACACAGTCAGGACCCCCAGCCACCAACCTCTCTCTGTAAGATAAAGGCTTTCTCTTCTTTACCATTACGTCCCATCTGGAGAAAATAGACCCGAATCCCCCTAAATCTATTAAATCAGGTCCCAACTCTCTAATTGTATCTTTCTCTTTCTCATTATTTTTTCCATTTCATTCCCTGGCTCCCGTTAACTCCCTTTATTCATTAATTCTTCACTGACCGTTCCTGAAAGGAGAACTAAGTGTGTGTAAACCTTTTCCAAAAACAGTTCAAATTAAAAAGTACTTACTACAGGGAGGTAGATTTGGTACTTTCTACTTCCCAATATTATTTCTAAGATGAGCAGCAGCACAAAGAAAACTGCTTATGCCCGTCTTCCTGTGTGCTTCAGCACTATGTTTTATACAGGAAGGTCCAGGGCTATAACCTGGCAGATGAAAACGTTATGTGCTGTAGCTACTCAATTAAACAATATTGGGATGTGGGAAAAATCAATCCGACCTCCCAGTGTCAGGTACTTTAATTTTTAAAAGTAAATTTTTACATTATAGTTGTCCTTTAAACGCTCCTATTTATAAATCTAAATCCAGCCCCACACATAGCAATATATTAACTAATCCCAGCAGGCACCTAGTGATGTGGGGTTTGGGTCCCAATTATCTGCGTACTGTACCCATAACCCATTACTCCAACTCACCCTACAGAGGAATATGGATCCTAAATGCTGCACACCCTGTCCAAACCACTTAACCCAGACCATAATAAACCAGCCATGCCACAAACATTCCCATTCCTAGAACTGGAACCTGCAGACAATCACCAGATCTGGCCCGTGGGCTCCTACTCTATTATTAATATAATAATCCCACTTGGTCTGTACAACCACACTGGGACATAAATGGAGTACTGCCCGTTACTTTTGTACCCCGATAGTAAGACAGACAATGTACACAAGGAAGTGCAGTACACAATGCTTGTTTTATTTGACTTGCCTATAAAAAAGGCATTTGCCATGAATGATTTGCAGTATTAGTGGCACTGGCTGGAAGGGTGTGGCTGTCCAGGCTTTTGCAGTATTAGTGGCACTGGCTGGGAAGGGTGTGGGTGTCCAGGCTTTTGCAGTATTAGTGGCACTGGCTGGGAAGGGTGTGGCTGTCCAGGCTTTTGCAGTATTAGTGGCACTGGCTGGGAAGGGTGTGGCTGACACCCACCCACCACACACCAACACCCAAAACATAGTTCGTAAACCCCAGCTAGGTACTGTATGAGCAAAACCGGAATGTCTTCAATTTATATCCAATTTACTTAAGAAAAAGGAAAATTCTCTCCTGACACCAGGATGGAAAATGGGACAGTCTGTGGGCACCAGGACTCTTAAAATGCAATTGTAAAATAGAGTGTTGTTTGGACAAAGAACTGGTATGGACATGTTACGATTGGCAGGGTATGAGCCAGTGAGTGATATCAGTATGACATCACAGAGGTTCGATGACACCGTCACAATCAAAAATAGTTTTTCAGACGGAAGAGGGCCCTGGGGACTCATATTCCACTGGACATATGGGAGAAGATAGGGAAGCAACAGCTAAATTTCATATATAATACATGTAAAGACAATAGCTACAAATTTTGTACACCCCAGAAAGACTACACCACATTAACACCTCCTTACCAGCAAATTGTGGAGATGTGGCTCTGCAATAGGAACCTGCTAAATATTCTACTGGTCTTGTCCAATATTGCCAGGCTACTGGTCAGCCATTCAAGGACTGACAGACAAACCATTTGGGTACATAATCCCACTTTCCCCCCGAAATGTCCTGTTGAACACACCCAATCCAGACCTGGTTAAATCAGAAGCTTATTACACAGACATGTTTCACAGCAGCTAAATGTCTTGTACCCAAATATTGGAAACAGACTGTGATCCCCTCCATGCTGATTTTTAAATCTCAACAGAACTGAAATCTCTGTAAGTATTATTAATAGAGACATGTCAGTTTCTGTGAGATTTAAAAAATGCAGCTGATAAAATGTAATGTTAAATTCAGCATGATCACTATTCAACCAAATCGACCCAGTAGGGCCGTATAACCATTTACTGTCATATTATATGTGATACTCACTTAAGCGTTATGTAAAAATAAATGAACAATAAATAAAAAAAAAAAAATATATATAATATTATAGTTTTTCTGTAGCTCTGATGCACCATTTCCAGAAAGTGGGAAACCTTTGGTCTGAAAGAATTAAACAACATCTATGGCTGCCATACTCTATCGCCTGGTATTTACTAAATTCTACATTAGAGTTGTCATCTGCTTCCTGCCTTGCCTTATTAGATTGGAATTAGAAACCCTTATCTATGGATGGTTCATTTTAGAGTTGGTTGATGTCCGTCAGATCAAGCCTAAGACAAACTGGGACATAAACCAATGGGTTTTTCATCTTTATAGACAAAATGTCACACCTTAACAGATGACTGGTTTCTTTAGAGCTATGTGTATTCCCTACACGTAGGACCCAGGAGTGTTAAGGATCATTTACAGTCAAGATTCTATCCATCACCTTAGCATTATATATTATATAGAATAACCTATATTCTTTTTACCCCTGAACTTGGAGGACTTCAGATAGGACTCAGTCTTATAGTTAATAAGACCTCTCAGTACAATGCAACGGACACCTCATTGTTATAAGCTGATTGATAAAAAATCAATTTGTTCTGCCATATATTTATATATATCACAGAAGTGAGTACACCCCTCATATTTTGTAATTATTATTATACCTTTTTACGGGACATACTGAAGATGTGACACTTTGATACAATGTAAAGTAGTCAGTGACAACTTGAATAACAATGTAAATTTGTGTCCCCTCAAAATAACACACAGCCATTGATTCTAAACCACTGGCAAACAAAGTGGTACACCCCAAGTGAATAATGTCTAAATTGTGCTCATTTAGCCATTTTCTCTTCCCGGTGGCTCGTTAGTGTCTCAGGTGTGATTGAGGAGCAGGGTGTGTTAAATTTGGTTTTACTTTTACACTCTCATACTGATCACAGGAAGTTGAACATGGCACCTCATGGTAAAGAAAACTCTGAGGATCTGCTCTACATCCTCACATAAAGATAGCCTAGGTTATAAGGAAATTGCCAACACCCTGAAACTGAGCTGCAGACCATAGCAGGCCTTGCCTTGGACAACCAAAAAAGTTGAGTGCATGTACAAAAATGTGCAAATAGACCTATGAGTGCTGCCACCATTGCTGCAAAGGTAAAAGGGTTGGAAGGTGAGCCTTTCAGTGCTCAGACCACACTGCATCATATCATCTGCATGGCTGATGACAGTTTACTGAAGATAGCAGACTAAGGACATGGATACTAGAACCATGTCCTGTGGTCCCGTGGTCTGAGGAGACCAAGATAAAGTATTTGGTGTCAAGTGGTGTGGGGGCAACCAGGTGCTTCTGAGCTCTATGGCGTATGGTCTGAGCACTGACAGGTTGTTAGGAATCTTCAGGGAAAGTCCCTGCAAACCTCTCACTGGACGCAGAGTCTAAGTGACTGTCGGTCTTCTCCAGAGCTCTGATGGTGAGGATGTTGTGCGGCAAGACAGACACCAGGTTGCGCTCCAGATCAAAGCTCACAGAAACCCACCCGCAGTGTAGAGAAGCAGCTGGTAATAGACACAAGTAAAAGCAGCGACAGGAGCACTGTAGATAACAATACCTGAGTGGTGAGGAGACACTCCAACAAACTGGAACCAGGGAAATGGGTACCGGTAGGTGGTCGGAAAACTGGGGACTGCCCAGGGAGCGGGTGTAGTCCGGAGGCAATGGAAACCGAAGGCTGAACTGGAACCGGGTGCAAAGCTGGATGACTGGAGACCGAAGGCTGAACTGGAACTGGGTACAGGCTGGATGAAATGGAGACCAAGGGTGAACTGGAACTGGGTACAGGCTGGATAAATGGAGACCAAGGCTGAACTGGAACTAGGTGCAGGCTGGATGAAATGGAGACCAAGGGCTGAACTGGAACTAGGTGCAGGCTGAGGAACTGGAGACCAAGGTGAACTGGAACTAGGTGCCGCTGGATGAAATGGAGACCAAAGCTGAACTGGAAAATGGAACAAACTAGACACGAGCAAATACAGCAAGGGGAGCTGAAGACAGAAACAAACTGATTGACTGGCAGCAAGAAGCCAGCTTAAGCAGGGGCCTAAAAAGGACCCTCCGACATCATCATCCGGTGTCGGAACGTGCCGCGAGTCTGCCCGCACGTCTAGGAGGCGGGACCTTCAACGCCCGAGCCGTACTCCACGCCTTTGGCCCCTCACCACGGACGTGCCTGGCGTACACAGGTTAACCCCCTTTTGGGACATAGTTGTGTGTGTGTGTGTGTGTAGTAGCAGTAGAAAGTACAGTACATAGACTGTTCGACCTTATGAAGGGAGTAAAACCCTCGAAAGTTTAAGGTATCTCCACTGCTAAGCAAAATTTTTACTGAAGATGGGAGGTAAAGGAGAGTGTCTTACCTCCCATTCTTTAGTAAAACGGAAATTACAGTGAGATACCCTTTAAAATAACTGTTAGTCCATAGAAAGAGTTTAGTAGATGCTGATAGAGGCAAATTCCAGGGTATTTATTTATTACATTTTTGTATACATCATTCTTAATTGAGAAAGTCAGTCAGGTGACTTGGCAGAGTGGGAACCATCACAATATGTCTTATAGTTGTATAAAGGGCTTCACACATTTTAAAACCAAAACTACAATACATAGCCGAACGACAGGAAATCACAAAAATCTTTCTTTCAGATCCTCACCGGCTTCAGCCTACTAGAAGGTTCAATCTCCTCTGCATGCATGACTGCTCATTAAGAGCTGCAGGGTCATTTGTTGTGCATGCATGACGTGCTCATTAAGAGCCTGCAGGGTCATTTGTTGTGCTGCAGTGACGTGCTCATTAAGAGCCTGCAAGGGTTATTTGTTGTGATGTCACTAACGCTACCAGGAATTAGCAGACCAAAGTGTCAATAATCAACAAAAAGATCTTCATTTTGCCACATCCCATGTACGATTGGGCATTAGTGATCGATGTTCCAGTAGGATACGACCCAGAGGCGTTAGAAAAGGATACACAGACAACTATGTGGGTGAAAAATGTCAGTCACAGCTTTATTAAGACAACACAGTGGTTAACTTTGTAATGGCTCAAAAATGCTTCAGCTCCACCAAGAATGCACTCCCCCCCACCCCCCATGCAATCATCGTCCATGTGTATGGCCAGTTAAGCAGGGACAGGGAGATATGGTTGTATTTTCAAAGATTGCTGGACACCAACTTGAGTCCTCATGTTCTGAAGCCTCAGCTGATTGGAAAATCACATTCTGTATTTTTGTACATTGTTTGTTTTAACAACCCCCTAATCCTTGATTGGCGCTGATTGGTACTGATTGGAACTGATTGAAACTGATTGGCAACACACAGAAACATTTCTTTTTACGTGGTGAGCTCATAGGCTTTAAGAATAAATCGTTCTGTGCTTCAGTGCGCATAGAGATGGCAGACAGCTGTTATTGTTGTGCTATAACATGTGCTGTGTATGTAATAGTCACTACCAAGGGTAACAACGGTGCCTCTCTGAGTTGTTAAAAGTAATACATCTGTGTATAACAGGATGGGTAAGTGTCCAGCTGCAGCGTTTACTGACAACAATTTTTTTCTTCATTTCCAAAACACAAAGTGGTGTGAGGTCCAGGGGATGTAACACTGGACCCGACCCTACATGGATAGTGTAAAATGACCTATTTGTACACAACACAGTCCATATACCACACTGTTATAAAGGGAAGGATTAAGCCCACAAACACTGGACCCAGATACTGGAATTGTTTGTACAATAACCTCTCATTTTGCAATTCACAAATTGATTAGACTCCTACCTCCCATTTTACAATTGTAAACAAGCAGTGAGCTGTCAAATATGCTGCTTGTCTGTTGCTCACAGTCACAAATTGATTAGACTCCTACTCCAATTTGCAATTGTAAACAAGCGGTGAGCTGTCCAATATGCTCTTTTGCAGCTGACATTTACAAATTGATTAGACTCCTACCTCATGTTTTGCTATTGTAAATAAGTGGCGAGCTGTCAAATATGCTTCTTGTCTATGTCTGACTGTCACAGTGATCTCCCCTATCTGCTGCCGTAACTTCTATCTCTAATATAGTCATGTATGCATACTATGCTACAGGGCAGCTGGGGAACAACCGTGTGAAACGTCAGTGGCAGATTTTCTCTTACAAACCCAGCAAATTGAGATTTTTATTTTTCTGGACTCTAGTCAGATACTCTTTAAATTCTATCCTTGAATGTGCACCTGGTTGCTTTGGGTGGAGCCCAAGGTCATTTGAAGGATTGGATAATGAAATCTAACAATTGCTAAGATTCTAATACACTAAATGAACGAGATAGAACTTTTAGCATTCAGTTCTCCTTGAATGACATTTCCTTTATGATTGATACAACTACAGAGAAGACACGAAGGGCCACAACAGTAAATCCCAATCATTCAAAACACTTCATGATGATGAATGCGGTGAAACAGGAGAAGATTCTATAACTACTAAATGTGCTGATTGAGCTTTGTTCCCAACAAGCAATTTTTCCAGGAAACAAAGGTTTAACATCAGAGAATCATTCTGGTAGTAATGATTTAAGGTCACTAGGTTATGACGAGGGAGTATAGCCTAGACAATGGAAGGAGTTTTCTCTGTAACAAAGTGCCTCAATTACTCTAAATCAATAAAGAAAATGAAAGAGTGCCACACAGCGAGCCGAGATACCAGGTCATGGAATTCTAGGTTCTAAGGATCTAAGACCCTTCATGATAAGTGTTGAAGTTTTTGGTCAAGGAGAGCATCTAATGAGAATATATAGGGTCACAAAAGAAAGTCTTTCAAAGGGAGAAAAATTTGATGTTTTAAGGCACCTCCATGGAGCTTGTTAAGGAAGAAATTAAGTCTAGTCTTATCTATTCTACCCTTACCAGAAAGGCTCGTTTATACAGGGTGGACCCAGACGGAGATGGAAATGTCTACAAAATGGCTGATTCTGATGCTCAGGAAGACATGGAATATAGAGGGTTTTTTTTACCCCCCAGCTCCCAATTTGAATCTCTAGGTAGCTGTTAGAGAAAGTTAATTTCTAGTAGCTTATTAAATGGTTTTGTCAGTTCAGCCAGAAATTCCCAAACCCAACCTTACAGGCCCGTGCTTTCATTGTAAGGAGAGCTAAATTATCCAGAGAGTTGGGGATAATCAGCCAAGTGAATTGTTATGTGTTAACTTCCCGTATTTTTCTAGATTGTTCTGGGGATTAGAAACTCTAGACAATAATACTGAGGGTCTCTGAAAACACGAGAGATTTGATTTGCTACTTATTGTATTTTACATGAACATTTGTTCTTTGTCAAATTTACTGCGAAGATGCCAACATACCATACATGATGGGTGCACTTTACTGGAGGGCAGGGGCATTTTGGGGCATTTTATAGTTCATGGGTTTTCCCCAGATGAAGAAAAGAAATGCAGAATACAAACCAAACTCTGTCTTGGAAAGGAACATGTACGCTCTTATTAAGTTTACCTGTCCTTTAAATTTATACCAAGATAAAAAGAATTAGCTTAAATATTCTTACCACTGTGAAGAGCATGCATAAACAGAATGAATTTGTATGATTAACATGGTACCTTGGCACCTAGTCGGTGATTAGTCATTTTGGAGCCATAACACACATATCTGATAATCACCAAACCCACTAAGCATGTTGATTGGCCACACGGCTACAACCACTTTTGATATTTGCAATAAGGATGATCTCCAGGAATGTAGCCCTACACAGTCAGGACCCCCAGCCACCAACCTCTCTTGTAAGATAAAGGCTTTCTCTTCTTTACCATTACGTCCCATCTGGAGAAAATAGACCCGAATCCCACCTAAATCTATTAAATCAGGTCCCAACTCTCTAATTGTATCTTTCTCCTTTCCTCACTTATTTTTTCCATTTCATTCCCTGGCTCCCTGTTAACTCCCTTTATTCATTAATTCTTCACTGACCGTTCCTGAAAGAGAACTATAGTGTGTGTAAACCTTTTCAAAAACAGTTCAAATTAAAAAGTACTTACTACAGGGAGGAGATTTGGTACTTTCTACTTCCCAATATTATTTCTAAGATGAGCAGCAGCACAAAGAAAAGCTTATGCCCGTCTTCCTGTGTGCTTCACACTATGTTTTATACAGGAAGGTCCAGGGCTAAACCTGGCAGATGAAAACGTTATGTGCTGTAGCTACTCAATTAAACAATATTGGGATGTGGGAAAAATCAATCCGACCTCCCAGTGTCAGGTACTTTTAATTTCTTAAAAGTAAATTTTTACATTATAGTTGTCCTTTAAACGCTCCTATTATAATCTAAATCAGCCCCACACATGCAATATATAACTAATCCCAGCAGGCACCTAGTGATGTGGGGTTTGGGTCCCAATATCTGCGTACTGTACCCATAACCCATTACTCCAACTCACCCCTACAGAGGAATATGTATCCTAAATGCTGCACATCCCTGTCCAAACCACTTAACCCAGACCATAATAAACCAGCCATGCCACAAACATTCCCATTCTCTAGAACTGGACTGCAGACAATCACCAGATCTGGCCCGTGGGCTCCTACTCTATTATTAATATAATAATCCAGCTTGGTCTGTACAATCCACACTGGGCACAATAAATGGAGTAGGCCGTTACTTTTGTACCCCGATAGTAAGACAGACAATGTACACAAGGAAGTGCAGTACACAATGCTTGTTTTATTTGACTTGCCCTATAAAAATGGCATTTGCCATGAATGAATTTGCAGTATTAGTGGCACTGGCTGGGAAGGGTGTGGCTGTCCAGGCTTTTGCAGTATTAGTGGCACTGGCTGAGAAGGGTGTGGCTGTCCAGGCTTTTGCAGTATTAGTGGCACTGGCTGGGAAGGGTGTGGGTGTCCAGGCTTTTGCAGTATTAGTGGACTGGCTGGGAAGGGGGTGGCTGCCAGGCTTTGCAGTATAGTGGCACTGGCTGGT
>JAACNH010005251.1:0-20952 GCA_019447015.1 Hymenochirus boettgeri | reverse complement strand
TCATTATTGGAAAATTGGACATAGACATCCCCCTGTACAATGATTCTTGATTGCCCTCTTTGCGATTTATATTGTGTAACAATTATTTTCGCCATGAGACGATACTATGTCCCAGAGTATTGGTACGGGCGTGGGGTCAATGTCGGCCCTTCCATTGGCCATTTGTAATGCTTATGTTCGAAAGACACATATACTCCTATTGTGACGAAATTTGCATTCAATGTACCGGCGATATATTGATATCTCGATTTTTGTATGGAGAAGGTAACGCAGCAGGGAGTCTATAGATTCGTGGCCGGTTTTAAAAGCAGAGGTTGGCTGGTCGGGGCCCTACCGATGGAAAATCGAGTTCCTAGATCTAAAGATCTTTAAGACTGAGATGGGTATATTGGCACTACTCTATAGTGAAACCGATGACAAATATTCGTCTTGTATGGCCCAGTTGTTTCACCCTGAGAGGTCGAAATATGGTATTCTTACAGCCCATTTTCTTGAGAATTTTAACGCAATAATAGTGACATTCGCAGCACGATGTCCACGTGATGATATGTTTATAGATTCTGTAATAGGGGTTACAGGTCCGACTTACTTCTCACATTCAGTTAAATAGGGCTAAAAGCTACACTTTGTCCGAGTTATCACTCACCCCAAAACGAATGATGTTAAACAAATGAGTGGTTGCCGAATGGCGACCATTGATTTTTGGGGTACATTTACAAAACCCCCAGAGTGGTTCAATTGAGGGAGGTGATTAATCGAGCGGTGTGAAATATTACTCGTAGAAAATCCTGCCCTTTAAGAATACAAGCATACGACACACATATATAGGAGGGGATAATTTATCTGACTATTGGTGGTGCACGGATATAGCTACAGATGAAAAAGAGTTTTTAACTTAACCCCTGCATGTGATATGGCACCAAAAAGAGACATGGGTGTTTTTCGAGATGCACTAATTGCATCACATGCAGTTCCATGTTGTTCGGTCAATATTTTGCACCCCTGGGATGGTAACCAAGATAGCCATTTAATCGAGATTTACCGTGTACCTAAGCCACTAGATATGTGATCTATTCTGTCCGCCCATTTGGCATGTAATTATATTGGGAACACAAAACAATGTTTAGGAACGCATGGCTAATCATCGTGCTTCCATTAGAAATGCTACAAGCGACTGGAAAAAGTTGTTCCAAGAAATTTGGGTGACCTGGCGGTTGCCAGGCTTTTAAAGAAGATGGCACATCCAGCCTGTCAAGCCTTCGGTGGCAATGAATAATAGATGGCCTGGTTGTGAACAGTTGGGTCCATTTGGTGACAAGGACAAGTACTGTTACAAAGAGAGGCGAGTGGATACACAGGTTTACAGACCTATCCCCTAGTTGGTGAATGAGCGGTTTGTTCGCTACAATTGCTTTTTTTATGACCCACTATATCCTTTTATGATTACCTCTCTTTTTATGGTTTTAAGGGGTATTATTCGGCTTTGTATACCATGGGTGTTCTATGTCATTTATGTGATCTTTTATGGTAAATGAGATTTGGGACTATATTATATTTATCTGTTAACTGTGATTCTCTCTATATTGTGTTTTCATTGAGTCTGTTTTTAAATTGTTCCACAAGATTTTAATTACTTGATTGGGTTCTGTGCACGCTGGGATTCAACACACATGTGGTGGGGAGTGTTGTATGGGGATGGCTATAAATGGGACTATACACTGTGGATTGTTTGCTCCTGATGACGGCTCGCACATGGGGCTGAAACGCGTAGATGTGATTGTACAAAAAGGCTATTTTCGTCAAAAGACCCGTGAGGTGCCATCTTTGTTCCTTCATTATGCTATTTAGTATGGACAACACCCGCGCTGTCTGTTTAAACGAAAGGTGTGCTTTACCTGTTTGTTGCATTTCTATATATAATATATATTATATATTTTATTACCCCTTCCACGTTTCGAGCTAAGCTAATACGTTCGTCCTATTTCTAGCACCCTATATCTATCTATCTAATCTATCTATCTATATTTAATAGTAATTTTGCCCCAACAAATCAGATGTTAGCTTTCAAATGTTACATAAGTTCTGATTGGTTGGGGCATATTAGCACCATTTAAACGATAAGAACTTTTATTGAATCTCCCTGATAGTGTCCACAACAACTATGGTTTGCCTCACTATAATGTGGGCATTGTGCCACTGGGCCCCTTCCTAGCCTATCTTGGATTTGGCTATTACTGATAGGGGACTACTGTATGGGAATTCTGCTGTCCTTATAAAGGGAAACTAAAGCCTCAAAACAATAAAGAACAGAAAGCATAGTGGTCATAATTCTATCTACCTTCGCTTTATATACTCGGTTAATCAGTTTTTAACATATTTTTCAGGTAAAAATAGGAACCTCCGTTTAAACTCGGATTGGCTTAATATACGAGTATATACGGTAGTTCCGAATTACTAAAAATATGTATCAATGATATTACCGATATTAAAGTATATAGTAATGAAAAAAATTAATATAGTAAATATTGAAATTAAAAAAAGTACTACATAGCCTTACAATGTTGCAATAGAATCTTAAAAATGGAGTGTGTAGCCACATGTTTGGTATTTGTACATGGTGTCTTATCTAGGCAGAAAAAGTTTCTTTCTCCGAGGCGATCCACTATCAGCGCGATTCACTTGAAAGGGATTTCCTGTTTTAAAAGGGGGGTTTGTCTGTTTTTAGGGGTGTGTTAAGAACAAAAGCGTTTATAACAAGAAAGGGTTTAAGAACAAGACTGCTGTTTCTCTTGTGTGTATGCTGTTTTTTCTCTTGTGGTATATTGCTGTTGCTGTGTATGGCTGTTAGTACGGACAGTTTTTTGTTGGGCCATGCAATGTGTATCCTGCTGCATGTATGGGATCTTGGAGCAGCCGCCCCTAGGGACCTATGTATGTGTCCAGATGTGAGTGGATTGGCCCATTTGGAATCTGAGGTCCAGAAATCTAAAGTGGAAACTTGCAGCATGGCGGGCTTGGCAATCTGGGGGAATTGCAGGTATGGCAGGGGCCAGTAAACTAGAGGTGGGAAATGGGGCAGATAGGGTGGTAAAGGAAGATAGATTTGTGAGGATACCAGGGAAGTATGGGACAGAAGGAAGGATAGGGATGCTTCTTTCCAGCTAGTTGATCCCACAATTTGCCGTTTTGGCAAGATGTGGAGGGCGATGGCTCGGAAGTAGCATTTATGGAGCGGGCCTTTCCCTTGAGCACCCAGGGGACCGCTAGTTCTCCAATACAAGGAGGGAGAACTGGGGGCTAGGAAGGATAGGCAGTTGTAGTGGTATGGGACTCCATTATTACATGCCGAACATGGTGTTGCCTGCCGGGTGCTAGGGTTAACACTTGGTAGATCGTGTAGACAGAATATTGGGTGGGGCTGAGAGTGACCCTGCGTCTTTTGTTACATTGGTGCCAATGACTAGTTTAGAGGTGGAGATGAGGCCTTAAAAATGATTTCTGAGAGTTAGGGGCAAGTTAAAAGTAGGACCTCAAGGTAGTGATTTCAGAAATACTACTGCAAGCCACATGCTACGCTAGGGAGGCAACGGAGGCTTAGAATATAATGCTTGGCTAAGAGTGGTATAAGAGAGTGGAGTTGGGTTTTTAGAGAACTGGGTACTTTTCGTTGGCTACAGGCTCTTAGTAGAGATGGATTGCACCTCAATGATGAGGTGTGCAGCTGTTTTTGGGGAGAGGATGCTAGGGGTTGGAGATTTTAAACTAGTATGGGAGGGAGGGTACATGAACTACAAGGTGGTAGATAGAGAGTTAGGCATCAGAGGGCTTGACACCACAGAGGGTGTAGACGGGGGGAGGGGACAGCATGAGATGAAAGGAGGCAGTCGTCCAGTATGGAATTAAATTAATTGATGTTATAAAATGCAAAAGTCTGTCTGGAAAAAGCTGGGAACTACAACAATAGCTTTAAAGGAAAGGTATGATGTGATCAGTATAGCGGAAACATGGCTAAATTATTTACACGACTGGGACAGTAAATTTGAAGGATACTCCGTATTTGACGACAGAGTTAATAAGAGGAGGGGGAGTTAGCAGTATGTTAAACAGGAATTGAAGCCAAATCTAAAAGATGGAATAATGGGGGGTATAAACATATGGCAGAAACAATATGGGTAGAGGCAAGAAGGTGGGTAAATTAATTGTTAGTGTATGTTATAAGTCACCTAATGCCAGGGATGATGTGGAAATGAATCTCCATATGCAGTTGGTATGGGCATATTTGGGTTATGGGGGAATTTGACTACCCTGCATAGATTGGAAGTAAGGGAACTGCCAGCTCCTCAAAATGTATAAGTTCTTAAGGGACTGTAAACTCCCCATCCTCCATAAAAAACAATGTGACATCTGTTTCTATTATTCACAGGGAGGGGAGAACGCTTATTCCACCTCCCTGTGCATAATAGGACTCTGGGGGACCTGGAACTTACCTTCGCCGCTCCCTCTTCGCAGCTGCCCTTCACTGAAAGGCACTCTGTCCTGACCGCCACCCCGCGCCCTATCTTAGGCGCATGCACACCAATACAAAAGATAGGGCGCGCGATCGGGAGAGAACCAGCTGTTCAGTGAAGAAGCGGTGCGAGCGTTCTCACCCTCCCTGTGAATATAGAACGGATGGCACATCAGTTGTTTTTATGGTTTAGTGTTCCTTTAAATCTTCTATATGAGCATTTTCTTCTCTACTAGAAAGAATGCATTGTTGGATCTGGTATATCTAATACCCTGAGCTCATTTTGGAGATGAAGGTAATGGGAAGATTAGGGAATAGTGACATGATATAGTGTCATTTTAATATAGGTTGCAAAAAACTTAAGTGCACTGGGTTAACAAAAACTTTTGACTTTAGGAAAGCTTAATTTTATGCTGTTAAAGGAATCGCTCCTGCTCATAGACTGGGGGGAATTGTTTCTAGGTAAAGATACTAAGCAGATGTGGACACACTTTTTAAAGGAATATTAAACTATTACATTTCTAAATTTATACCTTTAGGAACACGTGTAAAAAATTAGGTCCACTCCTGCATGGCTTAATGCTCAGTAAAAAGGGAATGTATAAAAAGATAAGGCTTTTAAAATTTTGTTTTAAATCAGAGGAACAGAACAGTCTTACAGGGAGTATAAAAGCTGTATATAGAGTACAAGAAGCAATTAGCTAGCTAAAATTCAAAATGAAATCGGGTAGCCAAAAGCAAGTTCACACACCCCAAAAAAATTTAGTATATAATGTTAAAAAGATGAGGACTGAGAATGTGGGACCATTAAACAATGGGGCTAAATGGTTGTAGAGGATGCCAAAAACGTTAATCTGCTAAACGGTTTTTTTACATTATAGTTTTCACTATAGATAATCCTAGTCATTAGAGCAGAATTGTAATATATACAGGGAAAAATGAGGAGTATTCACATTGGCTGACGGAGGATATGGTACGGAAACAATTAGACAAAGTTAATATCAATAAAGCCCCAGACCAGATGGATTGCATCCTTGGATTTTAAAAAGCTTTATTCAGTTCTACTAGACCACTGTTTCTCATCTTTTCAGATTCACTTTGGTCTGTGGATGTGTCGCTGTATTAGAAAAAATGTAATACCATATTCAAAAAAGGTAGTCGTTCCCAGCCTGGTAACTATAGACCTGTAAGCCTAACATCAGTGGTAGGGAAGGTGCTGGAAACTTTTTTACGGGACCATATCCTTGACTTTGTCTCCAGAACTGATCTTATTAGTAGTAATCAGCATGGATTTTGAGAAATAGATCATGCCAGCAAAGTTAATTGGTTTTTATGAAGAAGCGAGTAAGAAGTTAGATTCAGGCCCAGCAGTGGATGTGGTATACTTGGATTTTGCGAAAGCTTTTGATACCGTGACACAATAGGCAAATAATGTATAAACTGAGGACTGTTGGCTAGAAGAAAACTTTATTTCATGGATAGAGAATTGGTTATGGATCGCAAACAGAGAGTGGTGGTAAATGGAGAGCACATCTATGTGGGCTAAAGTTCTAAGCGGAGAGCTCAGTGTTCGTACTGGGGCCACTTCTGTTTAATCTGTTTATAATGACTTAGAAGGGGCATTGAGAGCAAGATCTCTGTGTTTTGTGATGATACTAAACTATGCAGAGCTTTGGAAAGTTCAAATGATGTGGCAGTGCTGCAACAGAGCCAGATAGATTATCAAAATGGGCAGCAGAGATGGCAGATGAGATTCAATGTTGATAAATGTAGGTGATGCATTTGGTATTTAATTATCCCTGTGCTACATACACCCATAAATAACTCTGTGTGTTAAGTGAATCTTAATGGGAAAAGATTTGGGGGTTCTGGTAGAAATATTACTTAGCTGTACAAACAATGCCAGGTAGCAACCGGCTAGACTAGCGATAATTTCTTGTATAAAAGAGGAATAGATTCAAAGAGAAAAATATTATCTCCCTCTTTACAAGGCACTGGTAAGGCTCATCTGGAATATGCTGTGCAGTTTGGAATTCCATATCAAAAGGGACCATCATGGAAATGGAAGCAGTTCAGAGAAGGGCAAACTAAATTATAAGGGGAATGGAGGGGCTTGAATATGCAGGTTAGATTAGACAAGTTAGTGCTGTTTACATTGGAGAAGCGACGTTTGCTGGGGAATATGATAACCTTACAAATATTAATGGGCCATACATAAACTCTCTTGCGCATTGTTTCACTAATAGGTCATATCAGAGGAATCGTGGACATCTTTAAGGTTGGAAGAAAAGAAGTTTCATCTTCAGTTAGGAAAGGTTTTCTTACCAGTGAGAATGGTGAAACTGTGGAATGTCTTCCAGCAGATGTGGTAATGGGCAAGTCATTGAATAGCTTTAAAAATGGCCTGGATAAGTTTCTAACTTATGGGAATTACTGGTATTAATACATATACTGTAGATCTGGTTGATCCAGGATACCTTCGATTGCCTGTTTGGAGTCAGAATGGAATTGCTTCCTCTGGATCAACTGTTAGGTAGGGTTAAAGAAAAAAAAGTGAAAGGTTGGACTTGATGGATGTATGTCTTTATTCAACCTCAAGTACTATGTTACTATGTACATCCGTTTTGTGCAAAAGCCAATGCTGTGGTTTCTGTTCGAGAGCTATGATTGCGGGCGAATTATAAAATTACTTAGCTGTAGTAGGAACTGTATAGGTGTGCACAACATCATATCCATTTGTAGTTTAGTTCTGGTATGTCCGTAAGTCATATCCATTTGTAGCTTAATGGTGCCAACGTCTTTTCGCAATGATCTTGTGCAACCTATTGAACTGCAACTGGACATGACGTCATGCAACTTTACAACACAGAATAGCGATGTTGGCCACTGCGCATTGCGTAATAACGTAATACAACAACAGACACGGCGGCGCATATACTCACTCTCTCTGCCTGAAAAGAGTTTTCGGGGGGGGGGTGTGGAGGAGGTGTCAGAGTGGCCCACATTACCTGTGAGCGAGTGGGGCTTAGCACCGCGGGGCCATATGGGGCTGTGAAGGAATGGGCCATGGGGGCCTGCAACTGGAGGGACCATGGGGTCCATGAGTGGGTACCAGGGGGCTGCAAAGAAGAGGAGACTGCTGGGAGTTGTAGTTTTCAAACATGTGAACGGTTACAGGTTCAACACCCTGCCTATACCATTAGGATTAATTATATCAGACACATGCACTTAGCAACAGGCAATAATGAGATACTTTTGCATGTCCCCACCCATTTTCTTGGAAGTGAAAAATATGTGTTTATATGTAGCATTATTAGGGCAATGCTATTATAATAACATGAGTCTGTGAGGTACTTTCTGTTATAAGAGGCTCTACTTCATTTTTATACTCTGTGGGGAGCCATCTTGTGTTCTTCTAACACCATAGTAATTGTAGATCTGGAGTATTGCCTGGGTCCTTGTTAGGATGTTCAGACTTATCCCATTTGAGCCTCCCCCTGGTTACTTTGGGAGTGGAAAGGGAGAGCAAATTCAGTATGGATCCTGATACCTACCGGCTAAAGGGATGTAAGTAGCCTCTCTCGGCCCTGCAGCTAACAGCTATAGGCATAAGGGAGAGGCAGACTGATCCTGAATGTTTGTGCACTTTGTTTTGGTATCACTGAAAGCATGACCCTGAGCTTGCAATAAAATAAACTTACCTTGCAAAACATACACAATAATTCCACTGTGCACCAACAGGCACACTTTTGCTAGTATATCCTTTATATTATACAAATATATTTATTATCACTAGGATATTGCATGAGTTTTTAGGAGTTACCAATGTGGTGTGGGTTAGGAATATTACACATAGGAAAGGTGTATATGTGTTGTGTGTACTATCTAACTTACCATTTAAATACCATCGTAAATGTATATATAAAGTAAGCACTAACTTATATTAGGTACAACAAAATTACAAAAATACTAAATTCTTATTACAGAGCGGAGATCCCTTTTTTAAATGGAATGATCAAATGGCAGCTTAAACCACACCCCTGTGTCCTGCTCATATGAAAGGAAGTATAATCCAAAAAACGTTTGTCTGCTACCAGGATATGATGTGTATTGTATGGACATATACACCAAGGCTCCTTATATACACCTCCAGACTACAGGTGCTGTCAGTGAGAATAAATAAAATACAAGACATCCCTGCTACTCTATGGTAGGAGAAGAGAAAGTGAAAGTTGATTGTGGTGTGTGCTTTGGAGTGATATTGACTGCAACACAGATCATGTGTTAAGACCCTGCGTATAAGACCCTGTTGGGAGGACAGATTCTCGGACAGACAATTTCACCTTATTGGATACAAACTCTGAGGCAACAGATAGTGTACACCAACTTAAAAGGACACACAATATACAGGCCTGGTCATTTCAAAGTGGTGCACCATAGACAGTGACACCCCTGATCACTGCCACTATTATGTGGGAACCTGTTTATGTGCACTGTCTGCTTTGTGCCAGACCACCAGAGTAACCCACTGTGTGTCATGCTACCCATAAGCTCTTCCATAAAGCAGTGATCTGGTACAAATTGGTGGCAACGGTGCTGGTAATAACATTTATTCTCCCTGTTTTCTTTGTATATTTGTTCTCTGTGATTAAGCTATGGAGGCAGCTACTGATAGTATGATTTAAATCCTCCTGTCCTTGTACCTGCAGAAGAAATTTCCCAATTAGATCAGTAGCTCTACCAGGCCAATTGCCAACTTATTTTTAAATCTGATCCATTTGATGGGGCAACTAGGGAGTGAACTGATTGGCTAGAACAATTTGAATTGGCAGCCACTGTTAATGGTTGGGATTAAGGGCGCTCGCATTTCCAAGTCCTTAGCCTTTTGCTTAGTGGTAAAAACAAGCAGGTATACCAAGGATTTGCTGTAATACTGAAATAAAAGGCAGTAATAAGTTATTAAAAATTATTAAAAAATTGCTCTGAAGCAAATTTTTTTCAATTAGATCTGTATAAGAGTATATAAAGGATAAATCCATTTCTTAGGTAAACTGGAATGAAAAATTTTGTTTATTGTTAGATTATTAGGGCAATGCTATTACAATACATGATGCTGTGAGGTACCTTCTGTTATAATATATGAGGTACCATCACCATTGCCGTGGTGAATACTAATAAGTATTAACCTAGCATGTTTAGTTTCAAACACACAGTGTAGCAGGATTGCCTGGGTCTACTCTCAGACCTGCAGACCTTGAAACTTATAAGTTCTGCACAGCCTCTCCACGAACACTGTTCTGTTTACACACCCTCAGCCCCCCTTCTTTCTTTTCTCTGCTGAATCTCTTAAATGTTGCTGAAATGTGCTGGCAGGCAGCCAAAGATCCCAGTAAAAGGTCAGGAATGTGGAACATATTATAATTTCTGCTTCTGAGTGACAGATCTTTCCCATTAAATCTATGATTTCAAAATTGGTTTCTCATGATCTACAACTCAGATTTAAACATTTTTGAAAATTGATTTATAGAGTTAATATACAATTGACTAAATATCAGAATATATTATATATATTATATATTTTAATATATAATAAATATATAGATCTGGTTGATCCAGGGATACTTTCCGATTGCCGTAGGAAAGGAATTTCCCCCCCTTTTTGCCTTCCTCTGGATCAACTGTTAGGTAGGGTTAAAGAAAAAAAAGGAGGTGATAGGTTGGACTTGATGGACATATTCTTTATTCGACCTCAATTACTATTTTACTATTTTACAGTTTACAAATGCAAGAAGCCTGGCTAGAAAAATGGGAGAATTGGAGATAATGGCTTTGACAGAATAATGATGTAATGGGTATCAGAAACATGTTTAAATCATTTTCATGTCTGGGCTGTAAATTTAGAATGATACTCCTTGTTTAGGCATGATAGAGAAAACAGGAAGAAAAGGGGTAAAGAGAATAAGTTGATACTGATGTTAAGTTGAAGCAATATGGGTAGAATTGGGAAACAGGAAGGGGGGGTAAAATTATTGTGGTGTCTGTTACATGCCACCAAATGCTACCTTGGAGGAAGTTAGTCAGCTTCATTTGCAGATGGCAAAGTCTGTGAGTCGGCGCGTCAAAGTTTGCTACTAGAAAAGGCGCTCTGTTCAAGGCCGCCATCAGACTTTTCTGGCCCCATACTGAGTAAATTTCTAGGCCACCCTAAACGCTCACCACTCTTTTTTTAAAACACAAAGAGGGACACATGGAAAGAGATCGGTGCACCCGGAATTTTTTGTTCATGCCTACCTTGTTTGTTACACCATTTTAAACACCATTATTCCCTTTTTACATTGTTGCCTACAATATTTTCAAGTGTATGATGTGATTAAAGGATTAGTTCACTGACTGTTTTTGCATTTATTGAAGTACAGGAGGTAAAAGAGCTATGTCTTTCCTCCCATTCATCAATTAATGGAGGTCTGACAACACTGACTAATGAACTGGTGGGCTGACAACACTGTCTAATGAACTGGAAGACTGACAACACTGTCTAATGAACTGGAGGCTGACAACAAAGCCTAATACAGAGGACAACAGTGGCTAATGAACTGGGCAGAGCTGATAACATTGGCTAATGAACTGGGAGGCTGACAACACTGCCTAATGAACTGGAGGGCTGACACACTGCCTAATGAACTGGAGGCTGACAACACTGCCTAATGAACTGGAGGGCTGACAACACTGCCTAATGAACTGGAGGCTGACAACATGCCTAATGAACTGGGGCTGATAACACTGCCTAATAACTGAGGGGCTGACAACAAATGCCTAATGAACTGAGGGTGATAACGGCTATGAACTGGCTGCAAATACTGCCTAATGACCGGAGGGCTGAAACCCTGGCTATGAACTGGAACTGGAGGCCGTCAACACTGGCTAATGAACTGGAGGGCTGACAACACTGGCTTATGAATTGGAGGGTCCACAACACTGACTAATGAACTGGAGGGCTGAACAACTGGCTAATGAACTGGAGGGCCACAACATGGCTAATGTACAGAGGACTGACTAAAACTGGCTAATGAACTGGAGGGCTGACAATACTGTAAAGACTGTAGGGCTGACAACACTTTAATGAACTGTAGGGCTGACAAACTGTAATGAACTGGAGGGCTGACAATACTGGCTAATGAACTGGAGGGCTGACAATACCTGGCTAATGAACTGGGAGGGCTGACAATACTGGCTAATGAACTGGGACTGACAATACTGGCTAATACTGGAGGCTGACAATACTGGCTTATGAACTGGGGGGCTGACAATACTGGCTAATGAACTGGGGGGCTGACACACTGTAATGAACTGGAGGGCTGACAATACTGCCTAAGGAACTGGAGGGCTGACAATACTGGCTAATGAACTGGAGGGCTGACAATACTGGCTTATGAACTGGAGGGCTGACAACACTGCCTAATGAAGTGGAGGGCTGACCAATACTGGCTAATGAAGTGGGAGGGTTGACAACACTGGCTAATGAGGTGGAAGGCTGACAACCTGCTTAATGCTCACTCTCCGGGCCCCATACAGGAGTACCCCTTTCCCCCCGATGGCGACCCGGCTCTGTTGCATCTGGTAATATGCAACGAAAAAATTAGAGGTTATGGAAGCTTAGGGAATAGTAATCATGAAATAATGTCATTTTATGTATGTTATCTAAAGGAAGAGTGCATTGGGTTAACAAGTCCATTGTGGCTGAATTCTAGCTAAAATAAATAAAGTTAGGATAGCTGAACAAAGCAAGACTGAAAATGTGGGGCCATTAAATAATTGGGATAAGAGTTAAAAAGGTTGCTGATAAAACAAATATCTTGAACATTTTTTTCTCCTTTTTATAACGTATAGAAGATCCAGGTACAGATAGACTAGAGATAGTAGCAATAGTTATAAACTTTGGTTAACTGAGGATATGGTTCAGAAACAGTGGCGATCTATTTCCTCCCGAATCTCGTGATAGCGCAGTGCCCCGAACCTGCCGGAACCAGGCCAGGCGATGTGCGCTCCCGTCCTCCTATCAGAGTGTGCAGCAGAGAGAGCGGGAGATTCAAATCACTGTCTGCAGTAGAGCGAGGGTTTCACACCAACTGTCTGCCATGTACATGCTGTTTTGACACCTTACCCTGGGCATTCCTATAACACCTCTTAGCCACTACCTGGCTGTGATATGCTAATTGGGATTTTCTAGGGTACATAATTGCCACAGATTCTTGTACAAGTCATTCTGAATTGAGAAAGCCAGTCGGATGACTAGCGAAACATCTTCAAAAACTAAAATTCAAGTCCAGTTCCTCTAATTGAATACAACAGATATACCATGACCTGATGAATGAGAACCTTCACAAGCAGTTATAGGAAACCTACTTAATACAACAGTAGGACTGGGTGGACAGGCCCCGATCCTGGGCGCTTGAGTTAAATCAGACCACACATTCCCGTATGTCTCGGCAGTATAAAAATAGTAGGAGGATCTACTCACCCGTGTTGATGATCGCCCGGGGGCATCAACGCCTGATGCGTTTCTTGCTAGGACGCACTTCACACTGATGAAGTACGTCCTAGCACAAAACGCATCAGGCATTGGCATGTCTGCTCATTTGTAGTGTGGACTCTAATAAAGTTCAGATTTTAGCTATTAAGTACCTAGTGGGTTGGCTTAATTGGGCAAGCGAAAGGGGCATGGCCTAAACATTTTGCGCGGCACACGATGCCCATGAGTGCCCCAATCTCTTCTTAGACCCTAATAGACCCCTTGTTCAGAAACAACTAAATAAGGTTAATATCAGACCGAATAAAATACATCTTCGTTCCCTTAGGAACTACAGTTTAGATTTATCTAGGCCCTTGTTTCTGGATTGAAAAAAAGTTGATGTATTTCCAATATTTAAAATCCTGGTTATTAAGAGACCTGTGATTTAACTTAGGGTCAGGAAGATAATGGAGAGTTTGATACAGGAACATATTCTAGAGTGTGTTTTAAGTATTGACCTTATAAGTAGTTCGACATACATTTAGGAGAAACAGATATTTTAATATTGGCTTTGAGGAAGTGAGTAGATTTGGACTCTGGCATAGCAGTTGGTGTGGTATACTTGATTTTGGTAAGGCTTGTGATACAGTCCCCCAATGCAACAATGTATAAGAAAGTGTGTTGGACTGGGTAGGCACATTTATACATGGATAGAAAATTGGTTATGTATCTGATGCAGAGAGAATTTGTTAATGGTGCTTCGTTAATATGGACTACATTTTAAGGAGGTGCCACAGGGTTCTGTGTTGGGTCTACCTCTATTTAATCTGTTTATATTCCTGATTTGGAATTAGGTATTGTCAGTAGTGTCTGTGCGGATGACACAAAACTTTGTTGACCATTAAAAGCTACAGGTAATGTGCAATTGTTGCAGGGGGTCTAGATAGATTTGTCATATTGGACTGCTAAGATGCATATTAGGACTTGAAAAACCTTGTGCTGCTTATACAATAAAGGGTTCTGTGTTAAGTGAATTTCTGTTGGAAAAGGATCTTGGAATTTTGGTGGATAACAAACTTAAATGTGGCAAACAGTGCCAGGGCGGCAACAGCTGGAGACAGCAAGATATTGTCTTGTTCAAGAGGAGTACCACATCAAAAAATGATCTTCTAGGCATTCAGCAGTCTAATGAAATGTTTTTTATTTTAATTCAAAAGCTTTTTTTATTATTGTCTAGCATTATACTATATATTCACATTATCAAGTAGTGACATGTTGGTCACACTTAGCCCCCAGCTACATAATATTGTACTGCATTAGCATTTCCTGTCAAAATCACTAACTCCGAATCTGACTTTAACCTTTCTTTTTTAAGATATACGGTTAGTGATGCTGCAGGTTATGTTTCATTGACATTTTTAACCAAGAATCCAAAGCAATACAGCAAGTACAACCCAAAACTATAACGGATTTGTAGGCAAGTTTAAATGAGGATTTGCATCTGTCTAGTTAAACCTTTTTACTCTAACTATTAGGGTCACTATACTTACTCAAAAAACTTTACATTATCTGAAACTACATTTTGAGAGAAGTAACATATTTAAATGTGCTTGCTTTGTTATTAAATTATTAATGTATAGTGATGCTCGTATTTGCCCACTCTCCCTTAATCACTCGCTTCTGTAGTTTCTCGCGACACTTATAGCTCTGCACAGCCTCACCATGGACATTGCTCTTTTTACACCTCTCCCCTCCCTCCACCCTCCTTCTTTTCTCTGCGTGATTCTCTAATTGTTGCAAAAGCGTGCTGGCAGTTATTAGTTGACGAATAACTATTCTGTTACTAATTTTAGTCTCCGTTAAACTACAAATCTATAATTTTAGGAAACATTTTATTATTATTGGCTCAAATCACCAGGGTAGCAATTGTTAAGCTACCATATACCGATGCAACCGAATGCAACAATCCTTAATCCGATCGGAAGAACCTCTCAAAGTCATACCTTGAGGCACCGATCTTTCCACAGATTTCCCCTTTAATCTGGCCTGATCTTTGTTTTTCCGATAAAGTAGTTGATCAGAAAAACTAAAATATTTTTGAGCAATCAGAATCAAAAAGACAATCCCGTGTATGGGGATTTACAAAAATTGTAATCTAATTGGGCAGCATGATGGCTCAGTAGCTAGTCCACCCTTGAATCCACCCTTGAACATCTTCAAGGAGTTTGTATTTTCTCCCTGTGCTTGTGGGTTTTCCTCCGGGCACTCCGTTACCCCCCACAATTATAAGAAAAACTGATGGTTTGTAACCCTATTTTGGCACTAATTTCCTAGGGTCACATTGGAACGTGAACATAGATCCCAAGCCTCCGCTAAGTGGGAGATTGCGGGGTTTGGTATAGTAAGTGCCTCCACCCAGGACTAGAAACAATCATCTGGTGGGCATGTAACTCCCTGGGAATGCAATAGCAGGGATATCTATAACAATAGCCAATAATCCACACACAATATTAATGCAGTAATATATAGATTATAGTGGTTTGCATTGTGACAATAAAGGAAGTGGAATTTTACTAACATCCAATGAGGGGTTCTGATCTTACACTGTTAGCAAATCAAAAATTCTCTTAAAGGGCAAGTCCAGCCCTAAAATGAAAACTTACATACAAGTAAATAACCCCCCAAAACCATAAACGGTAATAGTTTGAAATCTGAAATATATAAATCTAACCTGAAATCCTGCACAATGTCCTGTTGCCCCAGTTTCTGCTTCCTGGTTCTTCCAATAGCAACTGTCAGTCATTGTCACAGCCAATGACTGAATGTTAATCCCCTGTCTGCCTCTTCTGAGCATGCCCAGGCTCAGTACAGCTCAGTACAGGTTTCTAAATTGCTCAGTTTCCATAAGACATCAGAAGCTACCAGGCATACAGTAATAGTCATAGGACAAAGTATGAATATTCAACATATTTTAAAGAGGCCATTCTTTCTAAAAGATTTTTCTTAGGAGATGGAGTTGTCCTTTAAGCACTGTCCATGACAAGACAGAATGTTTCGGAAGTTCCTGTATACATCCAGTTATTTGCTGTTTGTAAAACTGTGACAGTCTTAGCCAATTAGAAATTCTTCCGATTCTCACATTTACGCCCCCCCTCCCCTCTCCATAGAAAGTAATGAGACAATCCAGTTTCTGTTTGCTAGACAGGAAGTGATGTCTGTAAATGATTAAATGACTTTGCATGTCTGAAACTACCCGCATTCTTGAGAAATGGACAGTTTTTCCCTTTTATTCCACTATTGATTAATAATAACTGTGAGGTACCTTCTGTAAAAGAAGGCTCTACTTCATTTTATACTCTGTGGGGAGCTTTTAGCTCCTTTACCAAACCTCCATAACTTGTCAAACTAATCAGAATCCTGTGTTTCCAACTCCTAACCCCATAGTGGTGTAAATTTGGAACTTGCTGTGGTAAATACCAATAAGTATGAACCTAGCATGTTATTCTGGATCCTGTAAAGGGTCTCAGGATGACCAATGGAGCTGTTCATATGAATTGCACATTGTGGCAGAATTTCCTAGATCTGTTTTCAGATCTGCAGGTTAAGACCATTTAGGCTGAATACTATAACACTATCATGTGTCCCAACTAAGCTCTGCTTTGAGGAGAGCTCTGCCTGGATAGATGATTGTTGGTCAAAGCAACAGTGGCTGCAGCCTGCAGTGCATGTGACAGAACCGATCATGTGGTCCCATAGGAACTGCATGATTGGCCGTGATTTACCAACTGACCTGTTTGTCTGATACGGGCAACCAAACTCGGTCGAGGCTGGCCACCCCACACCATCAGATATTCCAGCCGACGATCCATGCCACTATCGGTTGGTTACTGGTGTTTACCCAGCCTTAAGGTTCGCACCACACGTGCAATCAGGTGCTAACCTGTGACGTACGATGTGTACGAACGGCCGATAATCGTGCCTTGTATGGGTACTTTATCACTAAAATAGCCGTTCTGGTCGCGATACATGGTACGATTATCGCCCAAACGGCCATTCGTACACGTCGTGCGTCGGCACCCGCGATCGCACTTGTGTACAAACCTTTAGACTTCATGGATTATAATGGGCAGGTAGGTGGTATTTGGAAGTGAGTGCAAATATGGTAGTTTATGACTCTAACAGGGAGATTCACCCAGAGCACAAGCTCTCTGGGCAAGTCTCCCATACGGGATTTCCCAGAGGCTGTGCGATTTGTGTGAATCTCGCCCGCACATAAGATTTAACGCCAGCTATTAGCATTAACGTGGGCTTTTAATGTCTGTAAGTCAGGAAAATGTCTTTATTCCAGGATGTATGAAATCTACATTTTCTAGAATTCTGTGTAGTCGAATGCTGGAGTTGTAGTTTTTTAAGATGGGAAAAGTTCATTAAGAAACTACTGCAAAACAGAGAATGCTGGGAGTTTTAGTTTTCAAACATGTGAAGGTGACAAGCTTAGGCTGTATTAGATCTAGACAGATGCCTTCAGCTACAGGTATTAAGAAAAACTTACTGCAAACAGAATGCTGGGATTTGTAGTTTTCAAACATGTGAAAGGTCACTAGCTTAGGCTGTATTAGATCTAGACAGATGCCTTAGCTACAGGATATTAAGAAAAAACTTACTGCAAGCAGAATGCTGGGAATTGTGGTTTTCAAACACATGAAAGGTCACAAGTTAAACACACCTGCTCTATACCATTAGGCTGTATTATATCTAGAAACATGCCTTTGCACAGGCTATAATAAGATACTTTGCATGTCCCCACCCATTTCTTTAAGTGAGAAATATGTGTTAATAGGTTTGATTTTAGGGCAATGCTCTCTTATAATAACATGATTCTGTGAGGTACCTTCTGTTATAGAAGGCTCTATTTCATTTTATACTCTGTGGGGAGCTTTTAGTCCTCTATCCACACACCTCCCTACATATATATCCATCAGTACCGTATTTTGCGCTACCACGTCCTAACCCCATATTGACTGTAATTTGGAACTTGTTGTGGTAATTACTAATAAGTATGAACTTTGCATGTTGGAGTTCTGTAGATCCATACATCTACATAACTCCAAAGTAGAGATCTATTGGCAGGTGTGCTTCCCTTCCAAACATGAGGAAGTAGGGAGAGAATCCAGTAGTCTAATGTCGACTGCAATTAGAGGCATGCACCATAGAGCTTACATGGCTGCTCCAAGATCTTTTTTCTGAGCAGAAAGTATGCCCAGCAATATTAGTAAGGTGCAGTTAAACCTTTCTGGTAGCGCATCCCCTGAGGATGATAGGGTGTAGTTCTACTTTTGCTAATGTCAAGCATTTATAGAAGTTCTTTTATTATTTTGTTCTCAAAATCTTTTCCCTGATCGGAATGTAATTGAACTGAAGCCATAATGAGTAAAAAACTTTTCCCAAGAACTTTGGCAACAGTACAAACCTTCTGATCCTTTGTAGGAAATGCATTCTAGTATAGTATAATGTTTCCAACACTTGTATCAGTATCAATGTAGAGAAAGTCCATACACAAGGTCTAAGGTCCTGAACTTTTTTAAATACTCTAAAGGTACAGCCTTTCCAGGGTACATAATTGCCACAGATTCTTGTACAAGTCATTCTGAATTGAGAAAGCCGTCAGATGACTAGCGAAACGTCTTCGGGAATTCAGGAACTAAACTTCAAGTCCAGTTGAACTAATTGAATACAACAGATATTATATTATATATAAATAATATTCAACAAATATCAGCGCTACTCAGGTTCTTCATTAAGTGCTTTTATTAAAGTGCTTTTGTAGCAAAATGTGGCTGAGTGAAAAATTAAGCGACTTTTCGGCCGTTATCTACGGCTTGATAAAGGCCAATAGATAACGGCCGAACGTTGCTTAATTTTTCACTCAGCACATGTTTGCTACAAAAGCCCTTTAATAAAAGCACTTAATGAAGAACCTGAGTAGCGCTGATATTTGTTGAATATTATTTATATATCTGGGATACATCAGCAGCACCAGGCAACAGAAATATAAAGGACTGTGTGCACACTTAATCAACGTCTATATATATATATATATATATATATATATACATAACAGTTATAGTATATAACACTGTAGGGAAATTAAGATTAAAGTAAAGTTTGCTACTGGTACCAGTGTGGGGTAGCAAGGTGCCCGGGGGTGTATAAAGTAAAGGAATCTCATCAACTCCCATGAGGTAAAACAGTAATGGATCCTGTGAGATGGGGCAGATGCAGGATCAGTTTGGCAGCTGTGATCCAGAGTGAGCTGTAGGCGGAGGCAGGAAGACAGAAGAGCTCCAATCCAGAGTGTCACAGTGGCTGATGGGAAATCCTAACTCCATAAAATAAAGTTAAAGTGGGTCACAGTCCCATAGATCCACACTGTGTGAAGCTGATTCCTCACAGCTCCTTTCTGTTCCTTCCTCTGGATCAAAGTCCTCCCCTTTCAGCAGCTTTTAGAGCCAAAAAGTAACTAACTTCATAGGTTGATAATGTATATATGTGCAGCAGCTAGGGACTTATTGGCTAAACATTGGAAGCAAATGAGCCCAACAAAAACAGAATATATCAACAAAATTTGGTGGATCCACAATAATGAATACTTAGCACATACCCTCAACAACTCTCTAACCAAGTGGTACAACATTAGGGATATATGGATACAAAATATGGAAACTAGAGGAAATGGCTTTACCTAAAGCTCATTCGAAGTGTATCAGTGAAGAGGCAAATTTGAACTATATTTTTGTGGAAATAGTGCCCCCAGCTTCCCTTGGACCGCGCTGCGGGGGTGAGTGATTTCTTCTAATGTTTAAAGTTAAACAATCACCAGTGTATGTATGACAGGGGATATGCGACCTTGCAAGCATACCGCAGAATAACTTGATAGAAAAGACAATATTAAGGTGACTAACTTTTCATTGCAGACTATTATGTACATTTATTTTGTTATAAAAAGAACAAGCGACACAAATTGTTATATTATGTGATATATTTATTTTGTCATATTGTATATGAAATTACAGAAAAATTCTAATAACAAAAAAAGTAACTAAATTAATTAAAACAGCTGCAGTAATGCAGTAAAATGTAAATTGTTGAGTATCACTTCCTTACAGGTTTTATGTGTCAAAATTGTGCACAGATGGTAACGCTCTCGGGGCAGGGCTTGATGTGAATGTATACATGTATTTGTAAAGCGCTTTGGAAGATGTTGGCGCTATATAAATCCACAATAATAATAAAATAACAATTGGGCATAACATTTTATCAGAATGTTTCTATCAGCTTACTTTTTTTCTTATTTGGTTGTATCCTTGTCTAGTTTGGTGTAGGGGGACATGTTATTTGAGTGGAGAGACTGACTTCATTTTTGTTGGGTGAGTGGGGGGTTTGTAAATGGTTTGAACTTGGACTGTTGTTATTTTCAACCCAAAACTTGCAACTGTATATTTTTAAAGGGCATCTATAGTGGGAAAATGAATTTTTTTTTTCTTTCTTCCATGTGTTCCATAATTCCCCACAACCCCTAGAGTGTCTTCACTTTTTTCAGATTCCCTCTCTGTCCTGAGATACACCAGTTAGACGTGATTGCATTCCTCTACTCCGACTTGGACTGTCAATCAAATCCCTGTGACGTGATCCCCCCTCCCTGCTCTGTAATAAACATAGAGATAGAGCATTAGCAGGGGAGAGAGGTAGCTTTGATGGTAGATATAAGCTGCACTTGACCCCCCTTCTTAATAGCTTTCACTTACTGATTGATGATGGATCACAAGTGAGAGATCGTAAATCAAGCTGTCCTGGAGACACGGAAGACGAAGGAGAACAGTACCGTTTATGATCTCTCACTTTGTGATCCATCATCAATCAGTGAAAGCTATTAAGA
>JAACNH010005250.1:0-20954 GCA_019447015.1 Hymenochirus boettgeri | reverse complement strand
ACCCAATTATAACTTTAATTAATTTTAGTCTTGACCTCAAATGACCCCAGTCATGACCTTAAGTGACCCTATCCATGACCTGAAATGACCCTAGCCAGGACCTTAAAAGTACCCCAATTATAACTTTATAATTACTTTAACCTTGACCTCAAATGACCCCAGTCATAACCTCAAGTGAACCCCTCATATCTGCAGAACCTTGATAGGGAAATTTATCTTCATGTTAAATGGATTTAGCTGTTTCTAGATGATTTACAGCATATAAAATCACACATTTAAGGGAGAAACTGATTGCTTGATGACTTGTACCATGGACCGCACATATGGATTATTAGTACAGCATCATAGTGCCAATATATTGCTTTCTTAAAAGGCAAAAACGAGGCCATACACACAACAAATTATCAGCACTACATACTTAGCCCTACAAAAACAAACAATTATATGTGACACAAATCCCTTAATTACAGACAGGGAGATTCAATAAAAGTTCTATCGTTTAAAATGGTGCTAATTTTGCCCCAACCAATCAGATATTTTTTTAACTATTTAAAAGCTAACATCTGATGTGGGGCAAAATTAGCACATTTAACGATAAGAACTTTAATTGAATAACCCTGAGGGCAAGGCCACACTTGCAACGCAAACGCAATCGCATGCGATTTCATGCGTGATTTTTTTGCGTTTGCGCTTGCGATTTTGCATAAGTATAGGAAAACGAAGCGATGCAGAACGCAAAACGCAATTGCAACGCACTGAAAAACGCGTTTGTTTTTTGCATTGCTGCGTTTTCAATGATTTTAAAAAAAGCGCAAACGCAAAAAAAAAAACACAGCAGTGTGGCCTAGCCCTGAGAGCATCTTAGCAGCACTCCAGGTACTCTGTATTGAATGGTGGTGCTGGTCCCCGGATATTGACCATGCCACTTCTTGAAAAGGCATCAATCATAGAGACTGCTGCTCTCCAACATAAGTACAACATTTCGGGCACTTACACCCGAAATAAACACAGGCACAATTATGTTTAGCACGTGGTATGTTAATATGAATGTAAAGGGGAAATCCCTCTCTACAGAACACAGATTTCAGTGTAAACATATTTCTACACCCCCAGTCCCTGACGATTTATTAATTCCTTTGATTTATACAAAAAGAATGTAATCTTTGCAGTTTATTTTTTAGCCAGCATGGTTGTAAGAAATAGAATTTAAAATTTCAGTTCAAAAAAAGTCTTGAACCTGCAACCTCATGTACACCCTTAAAAAGCAGAGCATTATATCACTACCGTCAGTACATGTAGATTTTATCTTTTCCCAGGAAATAATGGAAAGAAATAAAATAAGCATGATAATACAGCTATTTAATATTGCTTTATAAGTAAAGCTGGCTGCACACAGTAACATTAAAGTAGTGATGTACAGTGAGTGAAAACTAGTGTTCCTGGGGTCGTCGATGCATCAGTTTATCTTGATTAAAAATTAATTTGATTGCAATGGGCAACCATGTAATGTATGCCAATGCTTTATATAGGGAGGACCATTTGGGACTATGTATAGCCCACATCTTTTAACAGATGACAGATGGAATCTTACTGAGTCTGTCTGTCTCTGTTAAGATGATCTGTACACGTGGATACACAGTGTAAGCCGGGAATTGAAACCTGTAACCTCATGGGTTGTGTGTTTCTAAAATTGTAGTATTTGTATGCTGTTGACCAAAGATAATAAAAACAATACCACCAGGCTGCTTCTGTAATGGGCAGAGTGAGCAGAAAAAGCAAAGGTGGTGAGGAAAAAAAAACTTCCCCTTTACAAAATAAAAAATTGTGTGTGCTGGGAGTGCTTGGGGGATCTAATGGTGGATAGTATAGTGAGCTGCCTTTGCCGAGCGGCAACTGTAAGGGAAGTCCCTGTGGAACATCAAGGGACTTCCCTGACGCCGGGGCATCAACTCCAGTTCTAAGGGAAAGTTACAACCATCAGAAATGATCATCCACAGTATCAGATTAAAACCATCATTCATTCAAAAGTACAGAAATCACACATAGTCATCCTGACATAGTTAAACATAGTAATTGAGGTGAGATAAAGACATACGTGTCAATCACAACCATTCACCCTCCTTTTTTTTTTTTTTGAACCCTACCTATATATGATTCCAGAGGAAGGCCAAAAAAAAAAAAATAGCTAAAGGGGGGTGGGGGGGGGGGGTGAATCCTTCCTGACTCCAAACCGCAATCGGGAAGTATCCCTGGATCAACCGATCTATATGTATTAATACCAGTAATTCTCAATATTTTTAGTTTTAGAAACTTATCCAGGCCTTTTTAAAGCTATTTAATGAACTTGCCATTAACACTCTGCTGGAAGACAGTTCCACAGCTTCCACGTTCCACTGTAAGAAAACCTTTCCTAACCTGAAGATGAAACTTATTTTCTTCCTACCTTAAAGGATGTCCATGTGTCCTTGATTATGACCTAGTAGGGAACAATTGCACAGAGAGTTCATTGTGTGCCATTAATATATTTGTATAAGGTTATCATATCCCCACGCAAACGTCACTTCTCCAATGTAACAGCCTGACTTGTCTAATCTGAATATTTCAATCCCCTCCATTCCCTTATTAATTTAGTTGCCCTTCTCTGAACTTCTTCCATTTCCAAGACGTCCCTTTTTGTATATGGGATTCCAAACACTGCACTGCATATTCGAATGAGGCCTCACCGGTTGCCTTGAAAGAGGGACCAATTACTCTTTCTCTCTTGAATCTATTCCTCTCTTTATACAAGACAATATTTGTAGCTTAGCCGTTGCTACTGACATTTTTTGCTACAGCTAAGTCTGTTATCTACCAGAACCCCCAATTTTTTTCCATACAGATGCACTTAACACAGAGTTATTTAGGTGTAGGTGGCACAGGGATTATGAAATCCAAATGCATCCCCTTACATTTATCAATATTGAATATATATGCATTCTGCTGCCCATTGTAATAATCTATCTAGGTCTGCTTGCAACAATCATTTGAAGTTTCCAAAGCTCTGATAGTTTAGTGTCTTCAAGCAAACACAGAGACCTTGCTCTCAATGCCCCCTTTTAAGTCATTTATAAACAGATTAACAGAAGCGGCCCCCGTACAGAACCCTGAGCCTCCGCTTTAGAACTTTAGCCCACTTAGATTGTAGGCCATTACCACCACTCTTGTTTGCGATCCCATAACAGTTCTCATCCATGTACAAATGTTTTTCTTAAGGCCAACAGTCCTCAGTTTATTCATTAGTCGCCTATGTGGGCACAGTATCAAAAGCTTTCGAAAAATCCCAGTATACCACATCCACGCTGTGCCTGAAATCTAAATTCTTACTCGCTTCTTCATAAAAACCAATTAAATTTGTCTGGCATGATCTATTTCTCATAAATCCATGCTGACTACTACTAATAAGATGAGCTCTGGAGACAAAGTCAAGGATATGATCCTGTAACAATGTTTCCAGCACACTTCCCTACCACTGATGTTAGGCTACAGGTCTATAGGTACCACGGCTGTGAACGACTACCTTTTTTGAATATTGGTATTACATGGCTTTTTCCAATCCAGCGGCAATCCCCAGACCAAAGTGAATCTGAAAAGATGAGAAGAGTGGTCTAGATATAACTGAACTAATCTCTTTTAAAGACATGCAATCGCAGGACTTCGCATTCGATTAAGCACTCTTCATGTTCCCGTAGAACGTGATGTTAGTAAACATCAATCTTGTATTTGCCTACATACCCTGCAGTGAATACTCCTCATTTCCCTGCAATTATTACAATCCCTGCTTAGGGACTAGGATTCTCAACAGTGAAAACCGATGTAAAAAAATCAATTTAGCAAAGTTAGCCTTTTTGGCATCCTCTACACAAACCATCTCAGCCCCATTATTTAATGGTCCCACATACTCTTCCTCTCTTTTACTATTTATAACTACAAAAAACATTTTGGGGTTGGACTTGATTTGTTCGGCAATCCGTATTTCATTTTCTATTTTAGCTATTTAATGCTTTCTTGCACTCTTACAGCTTTTAACTCCCTGTAAGCCTGTTCTGTTCCCTCTGATTTCAAAATTTTAAAAGCCTTTTATTTTTTTCCATTTCCCTTTTTACCTTAGCATTAAGCCAAGCAGGAAGTGAACCTAATTTTTTACACTTGTTCCCAAAGGTACAATTTAGAAATGTAATAGTTTAATATCCCTTTAAAAGTGGTCCACATCTGCTCAGTATTTTTACCTAGAAACAATTCCCCCAGTCTATGAGCAGGAGCATAAAATTAGCTTTCCTAAGTTAAAAGTTTTTGTTAAAGAACTAAACTTAAAAATTTTTAAAAACCTAAGTAGCAAAGGCTATCTCCCCAGAACACCTATACATTGTAAGATTTCTTCTCTAGAAGTTGCATTTAGTACATGTGAGAAATAGATTCTGTAAATAGAAGGTTCCATATTGTTGCTAGTACAACCCACAGCACATGAAGTCATCACAGAACCACGCCCCTGACCCCGTATTCACTGCCTCATAGCACAGAGTGTTTTTTATACACCAATATGAAGTCCGTAAAAAGGACATGAAAGCTGATTGTTCATAATTTATTAACCATTCAGTGTGAGTTGCTGGAGAAATAAACTGCAGGGTAACAAGCAGTTTTTATCAGGTACTTCCATATTCCATTTTTTATTTAGGATTTGTTTAGCAAAAAATAAAGCTTCCAAATGTATTGGGGGCTCTGCTTGTTCAGTGTGGCACACTGGGTAAGCGCCAGGGTTAAAAATACAGAAAGTCACGAGTTCAATACCCGAGGCTTTCTTTTTTTTGTTTCTATTATGTCCCAAGCAAAAGTTAAGCTCCTAAATGTACCTAAGAGCTCAGCTTACGCAGTGGTGGACTCACCTTGTAAGATGCAGTTATAGGCACATAGTTTCAGAAGGTTGCAAGTTCGAATTCCCAGACTAACCTTTATTTTGTTCCCATTTTGTTCATAGTAAAATGTCTACATGTACCAGTGTTCATATATTAACTCTATTAACTAAAACGTAAGAGCTCTGCATTAGCAAGACAGGTAAATGTAAGAGTTGCAGGTCTATTCCCAGACTTACTTTTATTTTTTTTATTTTGCTGAAATTTAGTATTCCATTTTCTTACATCCACGCATCTATGAAATACACTGCAAAGATTACTTTTATTTTTGTATGAAAGTAAAGGACTAACAGGGTTATTCAATAAAAGTTTATTGTTTAAAATGGTGCTATATTTGCCCAACCAATAGATTTTAGCTTTCAAATGTTAAATAAGATCTGATTGGTTGGGGCAAAATTAGCACCATTTTAAACGATTCACAACTTTTATTGAGTCTCCTGTATATTGTTAGGACAGGAGCATTGAATGTGTTTGAAAACTGAAATCCCTTTTCTGTGTCAGGGAGAGGGAGGATCTCTGTGCTGTAATGTGATTGGCTATCAGCTTCTAAGAAGCAAGAATGCAGCTTCCTTGTTTTTATTTTTGAGCACTACAGAGCATGTGCCTGTACGCAGACACTTATCTGGGGGTTTACACCAGTAAGGTGGATTGTGGGAGCTGACCCTAGTACTCACAGGTTGTTTCATAAATCACCAATGGCCACAGGAAGGGAGATGCGAGACACAGCAGTTGTATGTTTGTGAATGCGCTCTGTTATTGGGACAATGTTGTCTGGAGACTTAGTTCTCTCTTTAACCCAGTGCACTTTAGGTTTTTGCAACCTATATTAAATGACACTATATCATGGTCACTATTTACTAGCTTCCCATTACCTTTATCTCCAAAATGAGCTCAGGGTTATTAGATATTACCGATCCAACAACGGCATTCTGTCTAGTAGGAACTTCTTACATCTGTGAAAGAAATGCTCATATAGGAATTTAAGAACTTTATACCTTCTGAGGTGGTGGCAGTTCCCTTACTCCAATCTAGTCAGGGTAGTTAAAATCCCCCCTAACCAAAACATGCCCCATACCAGCTGCCTTCGCCAACTGCATATGGAGATTCATTTCCACCTCCTCACAGAATTTGGCGGCTTATAACATACCCCATATTGACATGTTTCGTGTTACACTTAGCACTTCATCAGATGCCATGGACTCCCTTGGACTTCCCTAAACAGCCCTGGTGGTGTAGGAAGTGAACTTGCATCAGCACTGATCTCAAGTTCTTCATGCTTTATAGTAACAGTATTTTTAAACTGAACACCAGCTTATATAGTATTTGTGAATGGATCTCCATTCGGATCACAGTTCAGTACCTGACACAATGACAGGCTTACTATAGTATTGTGAATGTATCAAAGAGATCCATTCACAAATAAAAAACTACCCTGGTGATCCGTGGAGATACTGAACTTTGATCAGCTGTTTGATTATAGTTCAGTACCGCTATAGTAAGTTATCAGTTAATTAAAAGTTACTATAGTATTGTGGATGGATAAAAGAGATCCACTTCACAAAATAGAAATTCACAAATAGAGATTATTTTCTCAGTCTGCCAATGGAGAGAAAAATCACTCTCTGGAAAATGCTTTACAGGAAGCGATATTCTAAGATCGGATTTAGACTTGGAAAATCATTTTCAAGTTTGCTATCATTCCAAAGATACATAAATCAGATCATCTTGGGAATAATAAAAAATATTATGAGAAACACATTAACAAAAAAGTGAATACACCCGAATTCATGGGAAACGTTGCCTCATTTCAAAATTTCACCCGCCAAAAATGTAGGGGGGGAACATTGCTAAAAAGAGTATTTCTATCAAAATCAATTTGATACTCTTATATCACAGAGGTAAGTAAATGTAACCAGATGGGCACTTATTTTACCATTTCTAATATTATAATTATCTGTGTGGGGCCACAATTTACTACACGAATTTATCACAATTGGTCTTCTTCTTTCCCAATTATCCACCAGTGTCTCTTTCCCAGTTATTCAACTGTTTCTTTGACTGTAATGCACCAGCTTTCAATATACGTTTCTAGCAGCATATCTATCAATGGGATTATCTCTCTCTTGCCCCCCCCCTCTATTATCCATCTATCTATCCATCTATTAGATACCTGTGCCCCCACCCTTTGTAAAGTTTGAATTTACAATCAGAAGCCAAACTCACTGGGAAATATAGTTTTGCCTTCTGTTGAAATAAGACTAATAAGCTGTCATCTATGAAGAGAAGGGTGTTGATGGAAATTTTGGTCACCCTAGTTTATTAATAGCCAGGAAAAAAAAAAATTTTCAAGTGGTTTGGACAAAGGAATTTCTTCAATTAATTTAAATCTTATAAAGGCTTAACACCAGAGAAGCCTTTCCCTCCCTGGATAGGGGGAAAGAATCTGTTTACTAAGGGCTTTAATGCCCATTAGTATTTAATAGAGCAAAAAGAAAGTGCAGGGACTTGAGACTTTAATGAAGCCAGGGCCCTTGCAGGAATCCTCTGGTATTTGAGAAATATCAGGCCCCTGTTTTTGCACAGTAATCAAAATATCCTAAACCCTGTAATAAGCAAATATGTGGGTTTTCCTAGTGTAGTCAAGTAGATCTGGAAGTCCAATAGTCCATGATGTTTTAGAGACTCTCAGATGCTGAGTTAATAGAATCGCGGGTAAGAGATGCATTAATGAATGGGGTAAGTTAATTACAGAGGATGCCGAAAAGCAAACACCCTGAGCACATTTTTTCCTCTGTATATACTATAGAAGATCCAAGTACAGACAGTATATAGTAGCAATATGGTATAAGGATTGCTGTTGCTCCTTGGTTTAAACTGGGGATATGTTTCGAAAACCACTAAAAATGGTTAATATCAATCAAAAAGCTCCTAGGATGATAATACATCCCTGGGTCCTTAGGTAACCATAGGCCATATTTATAAACACGTAGTTTATTGCACTCATGACTTTATTGGTCTCTAATGTCATCAAGTGACCCAGTATGACCTCAATGACCCTAGCAATGACCTAAGTGACCCAGCCATTGGCCTCAAATGACCCCAGTCATGACCTTGAATAACCTCAGTGATGCCTTGGAGTAACCTAGTGATACCATGCAGTAATCTTCACTTTAGTTATGCCCTGGTGACCTTGAGTGACCCAAGATATGACAAGTGACCCCACAGATGCCTCAGGAGACCCCAGATAGGACCTTAAGGGACCCCCCTCATAACCTCAAGTGACTGCCCATGACCTTAAGTGAGCTACTTCATGGCCTTTAAGACCAAGCCATGACCTCAAATGACCCTAGCCATGTCCTAAAATATCCCCAGTCATGACTTGAATGACTCCAGTTATGACCTTCAGTAACCCTAGCATAACCTCAAATGGCCCCAGTAATGACCTTGAGTAAAACCCCAGATATAACCTTAATTAACCTTTTCGTGACATCAATTAACCCCCTCACGATCACAAGTGACCCCAGCAATGCCCTAAATACCCTAGTAATGACATCAAATACCCCAGTCAGGGCCTTGAGGACCCCAATCAGGACTTTGATAACTCTAGCCTTGACTCACATTACCAGCCACGACTTTGAGTACCCTAGTAATACCACAACAATAACTTCAGTGAGTCCTAGATAAACCTTAAGTGAACCCCAGTTGTCCCAATTACCCAGTTATAACTTTAGGGACCCTGGATATGCCATCAACTTAACCAACCCCAGTGATACCCTGGAGTAACCCTAAAAATACCAGCAGTAACTTCAGTGATGCCCTGGATATGACCTTGGTAACCCCAGATATTACCACAAATGACCCACATATGACCTTGAGTGACCCTGGATATGACCTTAAGTGAACCCACTCATGAACTTAAGTGATCTCTCTTATGTCCTACAAGTTAATCTCAGCCATACCTCAAGTGATCCTAGCTATGACCTCAAAATAACCCCAGTCAGGCCTTAACGGACCTCAGTCATGACTTAAAGTAAACTCTAGCCATGACCTCAAATGTCCCCAGTCATGACCTTAATGACCCCAGATAGACCTTAATTGACCCCCCTCACAACCTCAAGTGACCCCTTATAAACCTCAAGTGGTCCCAGCAATGACCTCAAAAGACCCTAGCCATGACCTCAAATTGACCCCAGTCAAGACCTTGAGGAAGCCCCGTCATAAATTCAGAACTCTAGCATTGACCTTAAGTGACCAAGTCATGACCTAAGAACCCCAGTGGTGCTATGGAGTAACCTTCAAGTGACAGCCCCATGAACTTGTAAGCTCCTTATGGCCTCAAGTGGACCCCAGCCATTACCTCAAAATGACCCAAGCCATTCCTCAAGTATCCTTAGTCATAACCTCAAATGACCAAGTCATAACCTTGAGTAACCCCAGATATTACCTTAATTTACCTTTGTCATTATATGAAGTGAACCCCTTCAAGTGACCCCAGCAATGACCTTAAATGACCCTAGCCATGACCCAAGTCGGATGAGGGACCCCAATTGATGACTTTATTAAACTCTGAGCATTGACCTCAAATGTTTCCCAGTCATGACCTTGATTGATCCCAGAATGGACCTCTATTGACCCCCTCAAAAACCTCAAGTGACCCCCTCATGTCTCACGTGGCCCCAGCAATGACCTCAAATGACACTAGGAATGACCACAAATACATAGTATGACATTGAGGAAGCCAGTATGACTTTCAATAACCATAGCATTGACCTCAAATGAACTTGAGTAACCCCGTGATGCCCATAAAGTAACCTAGTAATACATGCAGTAACTTCAGTGATTTCAGATGACTGAGTGGGCGCCTGGATATAACCTGAGTGACCCCACTCATAACCTCAAGTGACTGCCCCATGACTTAAGTGAGCTCTTTTCATGGCCTCAAATGACCCCAGCCATAACCAAAATACCCTAGCCATGTCCAAGGTTCCTTAGTCATTAGGATTATTGTCTTTCTCATGATATTCAAGTGACCCCATATGACCTCAAGTGACCCAGCAATGACCTCCAAGTGACCTTAACCATGACCTCAAATGACCCCAGTCAGGACTTGAGGGACCCCAATTATGACTTAATAAACTCTAGCCATGACCTCAAATAACCCCCTTATCACTCATGAGGACCCAGCAATGACCTCAAATGACCCCAGTCATGACTTAAGGACACACAGTCATGGCTCCAGTAACCCTAGCATTGACCTCAAGTGGACCCCCATCCAAACCTTAAGTAACCCCAGTGATGCTATGGCTAACCCTAGTAATACCATGCAGTAACTTCAGTTAGCCTGAATGACCTTGAATGACCCTAGATATTACCTCAAGTAAACCCAGGATTTACCTGGAGTGACCCCCTCATTAACCTTAAGTGACAGCCACCATGAATTAAGTGAGCCCTTCATGGCCTCAAGTGATGCAGCCATTACCTCAAGTGACCCTAGCCATTGTCTTCAAATATTCTTAGTCATAACTTAAAGGGACCCCAGTCATGACCTTGAGTAACCCTAACCATGACTCAAATGACCCCAGTCATGACCTTGAAGGGACCCCAATTATTAACTTACTCTAGCCTTAACCTAAACATGACCCTAGTTCATTATCAAGTGAGACCCTCATGATTAAATGACCCAGCCCATGGACTTCAAGTTGACCCCCAGCAAGGACCTTAAGTGACCCTAGCAATGTCCTCAAATATCCTAGTCATGACTTTAAAAGACCCTTCATGACCTTAGTAATCATAACCATGACCTCAAACAAAAGTTATGACCTTAAGTAAACACCAGTGATTGCCATGAGTAACCCTAGTAATACTATGTAGAAACTTCAGTGATGTCCCTGCATTACCTTGTTGACCCTAGAAATGACCTCTATGACCCTGGATAAGACCTTGATGACTCCCTCATTACCTCTTGGACAGCCCCATGACTTAGTTGAGCTCCTTCATGGCCTTTAGTGTCCCCAACATGATCGCAAATATACCCTAGCATGTACTCATTATCTTTAGCCATGAAATTTCAGGACCTTACTAGACTTTGAGTAACACTAGCCATGACCATAAATGACCACAGTGATGACCTTGAGTGACCCAGATATGACCTTAACCGACCCCCTCATATTATCTAGTTTACCTTCTTGTGATATCAAGTGAACCCCTATAAACTTCAAGTACCCTAGCCATTACCTCCAATGACCCCAAGTCAGGACCTTGAGGGGACCCCAATTATGACTTTACTCTAGCCTTGATCTCAAATGACCCCAGTCATGACCTCAAATGACCCAGCAATGACCTCAATGACCCCAGCAATGACCTCAATGACCCCAGTCAGACATTAAAAGGACCCCTGCAGGACCTTGAAGGGACCCAGTTTAACTTAATTAATTTTAGTCTTGACCCTCAAATGACCCCAGTCATGACTTGAGTGACCCAGATAGACCTTAATCAACCCCTTTCATATTTCCTAATTTACATTTCCCGTGATATCAAGTAAACCCCTCATGACTCAAGTGACCCCAATGTTGACTTCATAAACTCTAGCCTTGATCTCAAGTGACCCCAGCAAGACATTAAGGTTACCCTCACCATGACCTCAAATGACCCATTCAGGACTTTAAAGGGACCCCAATATAACTAAATAAACTCTAGCCTTGACCTCAAATGACCCCAAGTCATGACCTCAAGTGACCCAATTAATGACCTCAAGTGACCTAGCCATGACCCAAATGACCCCAGTCATGACCTTGCAGGAACCCAATTATAACTTTAATTAACTCTACCTTGACCTCAATGACCCCAGTCATGACCCGGAGTGACCCACAGCAACGACCTCAGTGACCCGACCATGACCTCAAATGATTCAGTCATGACCTTAAATGGATTACAATCATAACTTAATTAATCTATCTTGACTTCAAATGACCCCTGGCATGACCTCAAATGACCCAGTCAGGACCTTTGAGGGACCCCAATTATAACTTTAAAATCCCTCTAGCCTTGACCTCAAAAGACCCCAGTCATAACCTCAAGTAAACCCCAGCAATTACACAGTGACCCCATAGTAATGACCTCAAGTGACCCCCTGTAAGGACCTAGAGTGACCCCATTATAACTTTAACTTAATTCTAGTCTTGACCTCAATGACCCCAGTCATGACCTTGGTGACCCCAGATTTGACCTTAATCAACCCTCCTCAATTACCTTAAATTACCTTACCGTGATATCAAGTGAGCCCACATGACCTCAAGTGACCCAGCAATGACCTCAAAAGGACCCAGTCAAGACCTTGAGGGACCCCTAATTATGACTCTTATTAACCTCTAACCTTGACCATGACCCCTGTCATGACCTAAGTGAACCCCAGCAATGACCTTAACTGACCGACAATGACTCAAATGACCCACTCGGGACCTTGAAAGACCCCAATTATGACTTAATTAACTTAGCCTTGACTCAAGACCCCAGTCATGACCTCAAGTGCACTAGCCATGACTCTAATGAGGCCACTATGACCTAAAGTGACCATAGCCATGACTCAAATGACCCAGTCATGACCTCAAGTTCCCCAGCAATGAACTTACGTGACCCTAGCCATTGACCTCAAATGTCCCATTCAGGATCTTAAAGGGACCCTATTATTAACTTTAATTAACTCTAGCCTTGACCTCAAATGACCCCAGTCATAACCTCAATGACCCCAAGTCAGGAACACCTTGAAGACCCCAATTATAATTTTAATTTAGTCTTGAACTCAAATGACCCCAGTCATGATCTGGAATGACCCCAGATATGACCTTAATTAACCCCCCTCATTACCTTAATTTTACCTTTCTCATGATATCAAGTGAACCCCTCATGACCTCAAGTGACCCAGCAAGACCTAAGTGGCCCTAGCATGGACCTCAAACGACCCCAGGCATGACCTTAACTGGACTCCCAAGTTATTAATTAATTAGTTTCACTCTTGACCTCCAAATGACCTTGCCATGACCTCAAATGACCCCTATCCGGACCTTAAAGAGACCCCAATTATAACTTTAATAACTCTAGCTTTGACCTCAAAGTGACCCCAGTCATGACCTCAAGTGACCGCAGCAATGACCTCAAATGACCCCAGATTCATGCCTCAAGGACCCCAGCAATGACCTAAGTGACCCTCACATGACCTTACTCAATGACTTTGAGTAACACTAGCCATGACCATAAATAGACCCCAGTCATGACCTTGAGTGACCCCAGATATGACCTTAATCAACCCCCTTCATATTCCTTAAATTACCTTTCCGTGATATCAGAAATAAACCCCTCATGACCTCAAGTGGACCCCATTATGATTTCAAACTCTAGCCTTGACCTTCAAATGACCCCAGTCATGATCTCAAGTGACCCCAGCAATGACCATAAGTTACCCTCACCATGACCTCAAATGACCCCCATTCAGGACTTAAAGGGACCCCAATTATACTAAAAACTCTAGCCTTGACATCAAATACCCCATCATGACCCAAGTGACCCCATTAATGACCTACGTGACCCTAGCCATGACCTCAATGACCCAGTCAGGACCCTGAGGAAACCCAATTATAACTTAAATTAACTATGCTGACCTAAATGACCCCAGTCCAGACCTCAGTGACCCCCAGCAATGACCAAGTGACCCTAGCCATGATTAAATGATTCCAGTCATTGACCTTAAATGGATACACTCATAAATTTATAATGTCTAGCCTTGACTCAAATGACCCTGGCCATGACCTCAAATGACCCCAGTCAGACCTTGAGGGACCCCAATTATAACTTTAAAATCACTCTAGCCTGACCTCAAATGACCCCAGTCATAAATTCAAGTAACCCCAGCTACATCAAGTGACCCCGAATGACCTCAAGTGACCCCTGGTCACGACCATAGAAGTGACCCCAATTATAACTTTAATTAATCTTAGTCTTGACCTCAAATGACCCAGTCATGCTTGAGTGACCCCGATTTGACCTAATCAACCCTCCTCATATTACCTTAAATTACCTTCCCGTGATATCAAGTGACCCCACATGACCTCAAGTGACCCCAAGCAATGACCTCAAATGACCCAAGTCAAGACCTCTTGAGGACCCTAATTATGACTTAAAGAAACTCTATCCTGACCCCTCAAATGACCCCAGACTCATGACCTCAGTGAACCAAGCAATGACCTTAACTGACCCCACAATGACCTCAATGAGCCCATAGGACCTTAAGGACCCCAATGATGACTTTAATTAACTCTAGCTTGACCTCAAATGACACCCAGTCATGACCTCAAGTGACCCTAGCCATGACCTCAAAATGATCCCAGTCCATGACCTCCAGTGACCCTAGCCATGACTTCAAATGACCCAGTATGACTCATATGTCACCATTCAGGATCTTAAAGAGGACCCTAATTTATACTTTAATAACTTAGCCTTGACCTCACAATGACCCAGACATGACCTCAAGTGACCCCAGCAATGACCTTAACTGACCCTTACAATGACTCAAGTTACCCTAGCCATGACCCTCCAAATGACCCCAGTCATGACCTTAAATGGACTACAGTTATAAATTTATTGTAGTTAGTCTTGACCTCAAATGACCCTTGCCATGACCTCAAATGACCCCTATCAGACCTTAAAGAGACCCCAATTATAACTTTAATCAACTCTAGCTTTGACCTCAAAATGACCCCAGTCATGACCTCAGTGACCGCAGCAATGACCTCAAATGACCTTTCCATGACTCAAATGACCCCGCAGAACCTTACCCAGATATGGCCTTAATCTCCCCCCCTCATATTAACTTAATTACCTTTATATGTTATCAAGTGAACCCCCATGACTTTAGTTACCCAGACAATGACCCAAGTGACCCTAACCAATTACCTCATAACCCAGCAGGACCTTGAGGGACCTAAATATATCTTATGCTAATTTTAGCCTTGACCTCAAATGACTTCAGTCCTGACCTCGAGCTCAAGTGACCCTAACCATGACCTCAAATAACCCCACCAGGACCTTAAGGGACCCAATTATAACTTTAATTAAACTCTAGCAATGACTTTAAATGACCCCAGTCATGACCTCAAGTGAACCAGCAATGACATTCAAGTGACCCTAGCCATGACCTCACCAATGACCCCAGCCAGACTTAAAGGGGACCCAAATTATAATTGAATTAATTTTAGTCTTGACCTCAAATGACCCCAGTCTTGACTATGACCCAGATATGACTATTGACCCCCTCATAACCTAAGTGACCCGCGCATTGATCTCAAATGACCCTAGCCAATGGACCCTTTAGTAACTCAGTGATGCAAGGGGAAACCCTAGTAATAATTTCAGAACTTCAAGTGATGTCCTGGAGACCTTAAGTGAAATAGATATGACCTCAATACCCCCAGATATGACCTTGATGACCCCCTCATAACTTCAGTGACAGCCTATGACTTACAGTGAGCATCTTTAGGGCATTCATGTGACCCCAAACTTACCTCAAATGACCCTAGCCATGTCATCAAGTATCCCATAGTCAGTGACCTGAGAGGACCCCCACTCATGACCTTTAGTAACCCTAGCCTGACCTAAATACCCCAGTCATGACCTTGAGTGACACCAGCAATGGCCTCAAGTGACTCTAGCCATGACCTCAAATGAACCCAGTCAAGGGCTTTGAAGGGACCCCAATTATAATTTATTTTAGTTTTAGTCTCACCTACCCAATGACCTAGTCGTGACTAATGAGTGACCACCAGATATGACCTTGAATCGACCCCCCAATTACCTTAATTTTATCTTTCTCATGATCAATGACCCCAGTCATGATCTCGAGTGACCCAGCAATGACCTCAGTGACCCTAGCCAAGACCTCAAAGACCCTAGTCAGGACTTTGAAGGGACCCCATTATAACTTAAAATTAGTTTTAGTCTTTACCTCAAAAGACCTTTTGCATGTCCTCAAGTATCCTTAGTCATGGACCTTGAGGGACCCCACTCTAGACCTTGAGTAACCCTAGCATGACTCAAATGACCCCAGCCATACTCAAGTGACCCTCACCATGACCTCAATGACCCCAGTCAGACCCTTACAGGAAACCCCAATTATAACCTTATGAATCAGCTTGACCTCAAATGACCCCCAGTCATGACTCAAGTGACCCCCGCAATGACCTCAAGTGACCCTAGACATGGACTCAAATTTCCCAGTATGAATTTAAAGGACCCCAATTATAACTTTAAATCACTTAGCCTTGACCTCAAATGGCCCCAGTCCATAACCTCAAGTGAGCCCTCATGACTCAAGTGGCCCCATCAATGACCTCAAGTGACCCTAGCCGTGATCTCAAATGACCCCAGTCGGCCTTGAAGGGACCCCAATTATAACTTTAATTTTAGTCTTGACCTCAAATGACCCCAGTCAGACCTTGAATGACCCCAATATGACCTTAATTAAACCCCCTCATATACCTTAATTTACCTTCTCGTGATATCCAGGAACCCCTCATGACCTCAAGTGACCCAAGCAGTACCTCAATTGACCCTTGCCATGACCTCAAATGACTCCAAGTCAAGACATTTAAATGGACTACGTTACAACTTTAAATTAGTTCTATCCTTGACCTCAAATGACCCCAGTCATGACCTTAAGTACCTAAATATAACATTAATTAATTTTAGCCTGACCAAATGGACTCTAGTCTTGACTCAAGTTGACCTAGCCGTGACCTCAAATGACCCCAGCAGTACCTGAAAGGGACCCTAATTATAACTTTAATTAACTTAGCCATGACCCAAAGGACCCCAGGTCATGACCAAGTGACACCAGCAATGACCCAAGTGACCTAGCCATGACTCAATGCCTTAATTTACCTTTCTCGTGATATCAAGTAATGAAAAACAACCCAGCAATGACCTCAAATGACCAAAGTCAAGACCTTGAGGGACCCCAATTATCAATTTAATTAAACTCTACCTTGACCTCAAATGACCCAGTCATGACCTCAAGTGACCCCAGCATGACCTTAAGGACCTCACCATGACCTCAAATGACCCCACTCAGGACCTGAAAGGACCCCAATTATCAACTTAATAAACTCTAGCCTTGACCTCAAATGACCCCAGTCTGACATCAAGTGACCCTAGCCATGACCTCAAATGACCCCAGTCATGACCTTAAATGGACTACAATCATAACCTTAATTCTAATCTTGACAAATGACCCTTGTCATGACCTCAAATGACCCCAGTCAGGGACTTTTAAGGGACTACAAATCATAACCTTAATTCTAATTTGACTCAAATGACCCTTGTCATGACCTCAAATGACCCCCAGCCAGGACCTTAAAGTACCCCAATTATACTTTATAATTACTTTAACCTTGACCTCAAAATGACCCCAGTCATAACTCACGTGACCCCAGCAATTACATCAAGTGACCCCAGTAATGACCTCAAGTGACCCCTGTCAGACTTGAAGGGACCCCAATTATAAATTAATTAATTTTAGCTTGACCTCAACTGACCCAGTCATGACCTTGAGTGACCCAGATTGACCTTAATCAACCCCCTCATAGTACCTTAATTTACCTTTCTCGTGATATCAAGTGAACCAGCACATGACCTCAAATGACCAAAGTTCAAGACCTTGAGGGACCCCCAATTATCAATTTATTAACCTAACCTTGACCTCATATGACCCAGTCATGACCTCAAGTGACCCCAGCAAAGACCTTAAGGACCTCACCATGACCTCAAATGACCCCACTCAGGACCTTGAAAGGACCCAATTATAACTTTAATTAACTCTAGCCTTGACCTCAAATGACCCCAGTCATGACCTCAAGTGACCTCTAGCCATGACCTCAAATGATCCCAGTCATGACCCTCCAGTGACCCTAGCCCTGACTTCAAATGACCCCAGTCATACCTCAGTGACCCCAGCAATGACCTTACGTGACCCTAGCCATGACATCAAATGTCCCCAGCTGGATCTTGAAGGGACCCTAATTATAACTTTAATTAACTCAGCCTTGACCTCAAATGACCCCAGTCATGACCTCAAGTGACCCCAGCAATGACTTCAAGGCACACTAGCCGTACCTCAAATGACCCCAGTCAGGACCCTACAGGAAACCCAATTATTAACCTTAATTGTATCTAGCTTGACCTCAAATGTTCCCAGTCATGACCTTAAGTGACCCCCAGCAATGACCTCAAATGACTCCAGTCATGACATTAAAAGGACCTCAATTATAACTTTAAATCACTCCAGCCTTGACCTCAAATGACCCCACTCATAAACTCAAGTAAACCCCTCATGACCTCAAGTGGTCCAGCAATGACCTCAAGTGACCCTAGCCATGACCTCAAAGACCCCAGTCAGGACCTTGAAGGGACCCCAATTATAACTTTAATTTTAGTCTTGACCTCAAATGACCCCGGTCATGACCTTGAAGACCCAGATATGACCTAATTAACCCCCCTCGTATTAACTTAATTTACTTTTCTCATGATATCAAGTGAACCCTCATGACCCTCAAGTGACCCCAGCAATGACCTTAATTGACCCCTGCCATGACCTCACATACCCACAGTCAGACCTTGAGGGACCCCACAATTATGACTAATAAACTCTAGCCTTGACCTCAAATGACCCTAGTCATGACCTCAAGTGACCCCAGCAATGACCTTAAGTGACCTAGCCATGACCTAAATGGACCCCAGTCATAACCTTAAATGGACTACAGTTATAACTTTAATTAACTCTAGCCTTGGACCTCAAATGACCCAGTCATGACCTCCAAGGACCTAGCCAGGACCTCAATGACCCCAGTCATGACCTAAATGGACTACAATCATAACCTTTAATTCTAATCTTGACTCAAAGACCCTTGCATGACCTCAAATGACCCCAGTAGGACTTTTAAGGGACTACAATCATAACCTTAATTCTAATATTGACCTCAAATGCACCTTGTCATGACTCAAATGACCCCAGCCAGGACCTTTAAAGTACCCCAATTATAACTTTATAATTACTTTAACCTTGACCTCAAATGACCCAGTCATAACCTCACGTGACCCCAGCAATTACATCAAGTGACCCCAGTAATGACCTCAAGGACCCTGTCAGACCTGAAGGGACCCCAATTATAACTTAATTAATTTTAGTCTTGACCTCAAATGACCCAGTCATGACCTGAGTGGACACCAGATTTGACCTTATTCAACCCCCTCATATACCTTAATTACCTTTCTCGTGATATCAAGTGAACCCCAGCAATGACCTCAAATGACCAAAGTCAAGACCTTGAGGGACCCCAATTATCAATTTAATTAACTCTCAACCTTGACCTCAAATGACCCAGTCATGACCTCAAGTGACCCCAGCAATGACCTAAGTGACCCTCACCATGACCTCAAATGACCCCACTCAGGACCTTGAAAGGACCCAATTATAACTTAATTAACTCTAGCCTTGACCTCAAAGACCCCGTCATGACCTCAAGTGACCCTAGCCATGACCTCAAATGATCCCATCATGACCCCAGTGACCCTAGCCATGACTCAAATGACCCAGTCATGACTCAAGTGACCCCAGCAATGAACCTACGTGACCTAGCCAGACCTCAAATGTCCCAGCAGGATCTTGAAGGGACCCTAATTATAACTTTAATTAACTCTAGCCTTGACCTCAAAGACCCCCCCAGTCATGACCTCAAGTGACCCCAGCAATGACTTCAAGTGACCCTAGCCGTGACTCCAAAGACCCCAGTCAGGACCCTACAGGAAACCCAATTAATAACCTTAATTGTATTTAGCCTTGACCTCAATGTTCCCAGTCATGACCTTAAGTGACCCCCAGCAATGACCTCAATGACTCAGTCATGACTATTAAAAGGACCTCAATTATAACTTTAAAATCCACTCTAGCCTTGACCTCAAATGACCCCACTCTAAACCTCAAGTAACCCTCATGACTCAAGTGGTCCCAGCAATGACCTCAAGTGACCCTAGCCATGGACCTCAAATGACCCCAGTCAGGACCTTGAAGGGACCCCAATTATAACTTTAATTTTAGTCTTGACCTCAAATGAACCCCAGTCATGACCTGAATGACCCCAGATATGACCTTAATTAACCCCACCCTCGTATTAACTTAATTTACTTTCTATGATATCAAGGTGAACCCCTCATGCCCCTCAATGACCCCAGCAATGAACTTAATTGACCCTTGCCATGACCTACAATTACCCAAGTCCAGACCTGAGGGCCCCAATTATGACTAATAAAACTCTAGCCTTGACCTCAAATGACCCTAGTCATGACCTCAAGTGACCCCAGCCATGACTAAGTGACCCTAGCCATGACCTCAATGACCCCCAGTAAAACCTTAAATGGACTACAGTATAACTTTAATTAACTCTAGCCTTGACCTCAAATGACCCCAGTTCAGACTCAAGTGACCCTAGCCATGACCTCAAATGACCCCCAGTCATGACCTTAATGGACTACAATAATCAACCTTAATTAATCTTGACCTCAAATGACCCTTGCATGACCTCAAAAGACCCCAGTCAGGACTTTTAAGGGACTACAATCATAACCTTAATTCTAATCTTGACTCAATGGACCCTTGTCATGACCTCAAATGACCCAGCCAGGACCTTAAGTACCAATTATAACTTTTAATTACTTAACCTTGACCTCAAATGACCCCAGTCATAACCTCACGTGACCCCAGCAATTACATCAAGTGACCCCAGTAATATAAGACCTCAAGTGACCCCTGTCAGGACCCTGAAGGGACCCCAATTATAACTTTAATTAATTTTAGTCTTGACCTCAAATGACCCAGTCATGACCTTGAGTGACCCCAGATTTGACCTTAATCAACCCACCCTCATATACCCCTAATTTCCTTCTCGTGATATCAAGTTGAACCCCAGC
>JAACNH010005249.1:0-20957 GCA_019447015.1 Hymenochirus boettgeri | reverse complement strand
AGTGGTTTTTTACATTTATTCTTCGACTATTTTGAAGTTATCTTTTTGGCTATTGAAATAAAGTCTATATTTTGGTTAGACATTTTGGTATATTTTCTATACATAAAATTAAATCAAAACATTTTCAGAAAAGCAAGAATTGCAATAACATATACTCAAGACACTAATTGATAATAGCGTTGCAAATGATTATTGAGATATTGTTTCAGACACCCTTGACAGTGCAGTACATACTTCATCACAGTGTCATCAAAAACTCGCACACTTTCAGTCACATTAGTTATAAAAGATATTGTTTTTCCTGAAACTACCAAATGGATCATTTTGCCCCCACAGACAGTATTTACATGGCAGTAAAATTGCGGTATCACAAATTTGCCAAATATGCCCCTTCATACCTCAATAAGTTAATGCACAAAAACACTCAATTAATTTCAATAATAGTGCAGTACCATAAATCTGGCAGCAGCACATGTACGGTAGTTTAAAAACCAAAAGTGCAATAAGACATAGCTTGGTTAAATGGATTCATATGGGCTTACTTATCCTGCTTGGTAAGAATAGACATTTAGAAGAAACTAAACAACAAAACAATATTAATTATATCTAGCCAGCAACTATGGGGTTGCCGTTTATTCCCAGATCATTTTGTAACAAAAAAAACTTTGTGAGGAAAACTAACAGGGTTATTCAATAAAAGTTCTTATTGTTAAAAATGGTGCTAATTTTGCCTTAACCATCAGATATTATTTAACATTTGAAAGCTAACCCCTGATTGGGTGGGGCAAAATTAGACCATTTTTAACGATAAGAACTTTTATTGAATCTCCTGTAAGTTTAGTGACCACATTTGGTGGTAACAAAATAATTTAGTCAAAACTAAGCATCAAAATAGTATTTTGAGGACCAAATCTATTTTGGTGAACAAAATGTACAGTAGATTAAAACAGAATATTTTTTGTACTCAAAAAGTTATGAAGAGTAACATATGATGGCAAAATAAAATTTTGTAGACCAAACAACATCTTGTAGCATGAGTGTATGGTTTTAGTACACAGAGGGCCATATTTCTAAAGCTGCGGTATCGCTTTAGCGATACCATGGCAGTTAATTATGATCGCGATCATAAATGTGCAATCATACATTTCAAACCGAATGTTCATTAATTAACGAACGTTTGATCGTAGAATACGTGCGGTAGTAAACTACTGCAATGGTATTTATGGGAATCATAAAATCTACGATTTCATTTAAAAACTATAACGCAGCTTGAGAAATGCACAGGGAAAACAAGTTACTTTTTGTCTTAAAATGCAATGTTGTGCGCCAAGATTATGTTTGGTAATGGTAATGGCAATAAAAATGGTAAATTGCAAGCTTCCTTTAATCTTTTTTAAAAAAAATTATAAACTGGTAAACTCTTCAAAAGGAATATCTGGTATATGATACACTTCCCTTTAAAAACCGTGATTGCCATGAATCCCTTTAATCACTTTAATAAAAATGCTTGTAAATGTTTAAAATAGAAAGTCTAAACACATTTTTCCATTAATTTCTACAATAAAAAAGAGTAGTACATGACACTTGCCCTTTAATCTCTGCAGGAAAAAAGCGTTGTAAATGCACACTTTACCTTCAATTTCTGCAGTAAGAAAAATGGTTAAATGCTTTCATTTCATTTTGGTTAAAAAAAAAAATCTGGTAAATGGAACATGTTCCTTTAATCTTTGCTGTAATGAAAGTCCATAATTTCTTTCCATCTCCTTACAGACATCCAATCTGCCAAATCTGGCTTCCGGGCAGGGTGGGGGGAAAGGGGTGTGATGGGGGCATGATGTAGGCAATGTCATCCAGGGTGTGGGATGGAGGCAAGTTAGGGTGTGTTGCGTTGGCAAACTGAAAAGGGGCATTCCAGGGGTGTAGAATACAGGTGCTGTGGTCACGGGAGCGCAGGAGACCACCCCAGAATCTGGGAGACAACAGCGACTGCCAGGAGGGGTAAGTTGCCTAAATTTAGAGTTGTTTGATCAAATTTTTCTGTTAAAGAAACCAGCTAATAAGAAACCAACTACAGCCTTATCTATCTATCTAGAGAAAGAAAGACTGCATATCACCAAAATGAATTACCAGAGGCGATGCTATCCTGCAAGTTCAGCCCCCTGGCTTGCAGAAACTGCAAGCTGGGGGCCGGACCAGCAGCCGCCAATTACAGACGAGGCTGCCAGCAATAGAGAATGCTGGGGGGAATGAATCGGTGTTTGTAAGTACATTTATGTAAGTAAATTAATGCAGTTTTTTTTAACTAAACTAACTTGGCAGTTTGGGGTGGGCTAGGATTCCTTCACTTTTATTGGTAGGGGCTCAAGGAGACAGAAGGGGTCTGGAGGGATGGGGGGTGGCTCCCCTGCATGTGCCAGAGAAACCTCTCAGAGGACAGAGAGGAAGCAGGGCCTGGATGACTCACTGACACCTCCTACTTTCACTTTTCTTAAATTTGAATAGCACTGCAGGAGAACATTTGGAGCAGAGATGTAAGGTAAAGATTTTAAAACACTACACAGTGGGGCCCAGTAGAAGGTAAAATTTTGTTTGAGGGTGGACATGCCCTTTAGAAAATCGTGATTGGCTCTCATCTGCAAATGACTGTCTATCTTCCTTATTGATTTTCTTATGTATGTGTTCTTTTAATTGCACATCAGATCACAACTCTTACCAGTTTCTTCTTTAGATATTTACAGGGTTATTCAATAAAAGTTCTTATCGTTTAAAATGGTGCATTTTTCCCCAACCAATCAGATGTTAGCTTTCAAATGTTAAATAAGATCTGATTGGTTGGGACTAAATTAGCACCATTTTAAACGATAAGAAACTTTTATTTAATCTCCTGTTAGTGCTTATTAAAGGGCATGTCCACCTCCAAATTTTAACCCACTACTGGCCCCACTGTTGTGTTGAAAAATCCTTACCTTATATCTGCTAAAAAGGCTGCCATTCAATGGCTCTTCAAAGTCCCAAAAAGTAAAGAGCAGGAGCCTGCCTGTGTCCCATAATGTTTCTGCCTCCTGTCTCTCCTCCGGGAGAACAATTACAAGCGCCATGAAGGCATCCTCCTCCCCTCCCTCTACCTCCCTCTCCCTCCCATTTCTCTCCCTCCCCCCTAACTCCAAATCCATGTGGGTTCCCTTCTCACCCCCCAACCACCGTATTAGTTAAAAAAACTAAGCTAAACTCTACTTACACTGCCTGTTTTCCCCAGCGTTCTGTACTGCCGGAAGCTGCGCCCGTGATTGGTTGCCTCTCAGCCAATCATGGACACGGTGCCGGTCCGGCCCCTGTTGCAGTTTTATGCAAGCAGAGGGCCTGTCTGAATGCTGTGGGAAAGAGGCAGTGTAAGTAGTGATCGGTTTAGATTTTTTACAAACAAAATATAGCGGTTGGGGGTGGGAAAGAGCCCTACAACTAGAATTTTTTTTAAAAAGGTAGTGGATACGCTCCTGTTTGTCATTAACACAGAGGGTGTGTGTTTTATTTTGAGTCATATTTGTTCAATGTTTTGGACTTGTAGTACTGCTGGATTTTTAGATGTTTTTCTATTTCCGTTGTACCTTATAGCTATACTATACATGCAACTAAGGTCAAAAATTCACGTCAGATTTCATCAGAACCTGAATATAAATTTGCCCTTATTCACACAATATATTCTTATATGGAATGATTGTTCATAACACCTACACATAATGTTATCAGTTCCCTCTACTGTAGTTAAGCTCGAATGGAAAAATAGCATTTTTAATGGGGCCCTCACCATGATGATACAACTACCGTTGGATCCAGCAGATTATCGACTATTGGCCATGTGTATGGCTACCTTTTGTATATTTATAAACTGGTCACTAAGCTAATTGGACTAGTAAGAACATTACATTTTTACTAAACAAAAGTTACAGTTTTTAAGTGTTATAAATGTTTGAGCTGCTTGGTAACCAGTCAAATATGGTAAATAGTCAAATTAATCTTAAGGGGATGTCTACCCCCAAAACTGTAATTCTCCCCACTACTGGCCCCACTGTATAGTGTAATAAATCCTTACCTTAATCCCAGCTCAAATGGTTCTCCTGGATTCCCCCCAAAGTCCCCAAAACTGGCCATCAGGAGGATAGCAGAGTCCATATAGGACTCTGCCTCCTGTCTCCCCGGGGAGAATTTTGTTCTGCGCACTGCAGGCCTCCCCCCTCCCTCTCCCTCCCGTTTTGCAAGCCCTCACCCTACCATAAAATCCCTATGCCCATTAGTAGCTATCTTTCCCCCAGCCTCAACCGCCATAAAAGATTTTACAGGAACTCCCCTGAACTTTACTTACCTTACCTCTCTCCCCCGGCGTTCTCAGCAGCCGGCAGCCGTGTCCGTGATTGGCTGCCTCTCAGCCAATCATGGACGCGGCTGCCGGTCCTGCCCCTACTATGCAGTTCATGCAAGCAGAGGGCCGGTACAGTAAGCCGCGGGAAAAGAGTGAGGTAAGTAAAGATCGGGGGAGTTCCAGAAATCTTTTATGGCGGTTGGGGCTGGGGGCAGGATAGCCAAAATGGCCAAAAGTACAAAAAGGGGTGGACATGCCGTTTAAGCTAAAGGCTTGTTTCTCAAAAGCATCGCTCTGAGCAAATCTCCCTTCCATGATTAAATATCACATTAGCGCACGTGGTTAAATCGCAAAAGGGATCTACCCGCAACGGCTTTTTAGCTGGCGTTAAAATCATGCATTAAAAGTAGTGCAAAAGTGATATTAGATTGCGAGCATCCTGTGCTAATATGGAGCTAAAGTTGCGCTAACCAATAGTGAACCCGTTAGCACGACTTTAATTCCATATTATTGCCCAGCGACTCTGGGTAAATGAGCCACATTGACTTCTAGATAAAGACCCTTGTGTATATGCTGGAACATTTTATTTAGATCATTTCTCCTTTGTAATAGTTCTAAAGAGCATTTACAGTATTAAAGAGGTAATTATTCCTTTATAATAGTTATAAATCAAAAACAACCAGACTAGATGTGTTTAGATACTTTTTTTGTTATTATGGGTGGTATAATTTCAGTTAAAATTTTTATTTTGGTGAGTGCATTAAGTACATTAACTTCTGTTGTCTAGCGATGTGGTCAGCATTGGTTCTCTAGGCTGGGCGTGCATGCGTGTGCACACACGCTGGCAGGCAAGCATATAGGAAAAACATTGCACACGAAAAAAATATAGTGGAATACTATTATTTTTATTATTGTGGATTATATAGCACCAACATCTTCTGTAGCGCTTACAATACATGTATACATTCACATCAGGCCCTGCTCCAAAGAAACTTACAATCTAAGCACATTTTTTGACACATACAACCTTCAGTATGTTTTTATGATTGTGGGGGGAAACCGGAGTACCTGGAGGAAACCCAGGCAAGCAAGGGAGATCATACAAAAAATTCCTTGCAGCTGTGTGAATGGTGCGATTTGAACTCAGGACTTAACTGAGGCATCAGTGCTAACCACTGAGCCACCGTGCTGCCCATATAGGCATTGAGTGTGTGACACAAGCAAATCTCATTCCATGTCGCCACCATGTCATATATGCCGTGCATACACCCAATAAATAATTAAAGAAACATTACTGTCTGTGTCTGAAGACTTGCACTGGTACGTGGAGGGTTGAGTCCTATGCAGATTAGCAGCAGAATTTACTGGGTTTCAGGACTAGGATTTTCAGGACTTTTTTTTTAATCTAGGCAAGAGTAAGTCAAAGATTGTGACATCTCCATCACAGCAGCAGTTAGATGCTGGCTTTCTCATGGAATGGGGGTGGGGAAGGTAAGTACAGATTTTGTTTTGCGAGTGACATGTCCTTTAATATGAAATGTATATTTTGACCAGAATATTACCAAAGAAGTACAGCCTTTTGAACATTCTATATCTGTATTACACACTTTAGATCTCTTTGCACACATCTTCTCTTCTGTCTTCTGCTCTTTCCTAGATTAAATAAGAAACTCATTAATACTACTATTTTTAAAAAAAAATTCTGCTGTATACCAGAAGCTTCAATACCAGCCTTAAATGTAGTCTAAAAATGATACTTTATAGAGCGAAAAGGGTCTGTTTGAAATTGTGTGTTGATAGTCCATACAATCTTATGTTTCCCAACTCCAAAAGCTTATTTTTCTTTCTTAAGAAGTTTGAAGCCTGGGGAGACACTTAAGGTTTCTGCTATCTCCAGCCAAAAACACAAAGTGTGTTTTTCTTCTTGACCTGCATGGCTATGAGATGGGACAGTGCTGTTAGTTTATAGAGCGGAAAATACCATGGACTTGCTTTGTTAAAAAAAAAAAAAGAAAGAAAGAAAGAAAAAGAAGAGGTACTGGATTAGTCTTTTGTGAAAAGTCTCAATGCTAAGGGGAATAGCCATAGATGTAGCACTTAAGGGTACTCGTTGTTGCTAAAGATTATCCCAGATTTTGAACAATAAACATTTGAATATCAACTGTGTTTTGCAACTTTCAGCACAAATGTATATACTTCCCCCTTTTGATGACACCCAAATCCTTTCAAATGTTAGGTACTCAAACACTGAGGCCACTGCCTGAAAGCAGCTCCTAAATAATTCAGTTGCGATCTGTGGTTTGCAAGAACGGTGTCGTTCAGGTTTTTCTTTTCTCTTTTTCCTTCTTTGTCTTAGTGTCTTCATAATCATACACACACACACACACACCAAAAAAGTCATATTTTTCCCCTTTAGTTTCATCTTGGTTTAGCGCTTTGAAAATTGACTTAATTTGTCATGGAAGAAGAAGGCTTATTTATCACTGCACCAGTTTCTCTTCCTTTCTCTGTGCAGACATTTTTGCACAGGAATTAGTTTTTCAATTTTTTTAATGTCTTCCCTTTTAAGTCATATTGCTAGTTAACTCTTATCTTCTTCCTGTGATTTTCCTCCAAACCCTTTAAAACTCCTAAGACTTAAATTCAAAAGTCTTTACTGGTTACAAAGAATCATTTAGAGCTTTCCATGAAGGTGTCTGAATGGACCCGCTCAAGCTGTTTACTGGTTTAAAATATGTTCAAAACATTTAGTGATAGCTAGCACAATTTATTAGCATATAAAATGGCTTCAAATTATTCCAGACTATTTTTTTCTATAAATCTATTTACTTTTCTGTTCTGAAGAGCAAACTAATTCTGGTTTCTTCACAGAGACCTTATTTGAATCTGAGTACATCAACAAGACTGTGCTGGAAAGGCATCTTTAATCCAATGAAATGACTTACAAGTTGGGTGGAGTTGAGATAAGAAAAATGATGGGGGACACACTAATCAGGTGAATCCAAATGTGTTTTCAAAAAAAAACAAACAAACGTTTCGGGATGCACTGTCCCTTCCTCAGGTGCGTCCCAAAACCTTGTGTATGTTGTTTGAATAAAACACATTGGATTTAACCGATTAGTGTGCTCCCCCATCATTTTTCTTGTGCTATAGAACTATTTGGCCCTTGGACTGGAGGGCTAGGGGGATAGCACCTACTTATTTGTCTGGCATACAGCCAACATCGGTGTGCTGGAGTGTACCCAGAACTTTGTATTTGAGATAATCAGTGACTGATGCTGTACCATCAAAGGGTAATTGACATATTCTAGAATTTTTGAGGCTGTACAGGTACATTTATGACCTTTGCTGCAGCTTAAAGCATTATACGGGTGATTGCAATAGTTACCCTCCGTGCTCCCCTTGCTTGCGGGTTTTTGCAGTGCAGTATGATTAACTGCATCCCAGGAACCTGGCAGGTAAGGAGGACTGTGGGTAATGGCACAATTTAAAAGGTGTGAAAAGAAAAGCAAGCCATTTAACATCAGGCGCCTGTGCCGTTAATGAAAATTGTGCTTGGAGTTAAACCCAGGCTAACCGATATTACATCAGGAAGTGTGTGTTTAATTACATTTTTACCCAAAATACTTACCCGCACATTTCTCTTCCTTCTGGGTTCTCGTGATTCAGTAATCACTAAGCGTAATTTACTGCTTGTGGGAACCTGGCAGGCAAGGAGCACAGGGTGCAACACCACAATTTAAAAGGCACAATAAAATTATTTAAATACGCACAAACACACATTTAATAAAATATATAAAGACACTGGGGTTTCTCTGCTGGCTACAGACCTACCTGATTGGCTAAACATGGATTTTATTAACCTCAAAATTAAATGTCATGTATACTAATATAAAAATAATGAACATCAAGCTTCCAATATAATTACACTATGAAAATAATGAATTCATAGTTAAGTATCATATAATAAATTGAAATTTTGGAGGATTTTATGCCTTGTAATTGTGAAGCAATTTGTGCATTTCACAAATAATAAAAAGATCACCGACTCTCATTCGTTTTCTAATATACTGTAGAGATAGACAAATAGGATTAAAAAAGACAAATGTTTTAGCAAAGTTAGCTCAGCAGTTGGAACAAGTGGGCCTTATTATTTGCAGTGAAGCCAAGCTGGTGATAAGGGTGTAATGGTATCTTGAATGAAAGTAAAATAAAGACATAACTGTCCTGTCTAGTTTAAGAATAGTGAAGCAGTTTGCCTATTGAAGTTGATACAATAATGAGTTGTTGAATAAAGTTATCTTCTGGGTTGAATAGGATGGTGTCAGTGGGAGGGTAGAAACGGAGGAACTTGAAAACTGAAAAGAATTCTCCTTTTTTTAAAGAATTTTGGGGTCAGAGACCAGCTGCTTTCAAGGCAAGAGGACAACTAAACAGTGGATAGGCCTAAATAAAGACAACTAGCGATATACACACTCACACACAAAGTCTCACAGTCTTTCCCACTTTTCCCTTATTTTCCCATCTCCTTTTCTTTGTGTTTCTCCACTAATTCTTTGTTTATTGATTATTTTCTGTCTCGTACAAAAATATATTCCCTCGCTGGACTCTCAAAATGGTTTAGTCAATTTCACTATAAGAGATATTCACACCCACGAGAAATGATCCCTTTTTCTGAAAGTTATTGTACGAGGCATGAGAACTTAGGATGTGCAAGAGGCTTTGTCTGATAGCAACTTTAAAAAAAAGAGGATGCATGCAGACAAAGGTAGGAATGGTAAAAAATGATACCCATTGATACAATGTATTATTTGTTTTTGTGGCAAATTGGAGAACAGAGAAAATATAACTTTCATAAAAACAGCTGCTCTTCTTGCTATTTAATTTTGTGTTTTGTATTTTGGAATCCCTTTGATATATACTCATATCACATGATTTCGTACATTTGTTATACATAATACTGTGGACTTCATTCATGTTAAAAGAAAGAAAAAATCTTGTCTCAGTATTACATTGTGAATAGTAATAAAATAATTTTCCTAGAATAGAAATAGTTATATTTAGGTTTATACTGTTATTTAATCCATTACTGGTGGCTGTCTTTTTCATCTGTTTGATGATAAGCATGCTAGTTTATAGACTGATATTTGTGTAATATCTTACACAGAACTCTGTCTCTAAAGGCATGATATAAGTTCAGTTCATCATAAATTACCTTTCCCGTGTTTAGAATCCACCAGTAAGAACTAGAAGTCAAGTCCAAATGATTTAATAGTTATGCCTGAAAACACCATGAAGAAACATTTAGAACTGGAGGGGGGTGGGGGGTGGAGGGGTTGGAAGAGAATTGGATTTGTGTTCATTTCTATAAAGCTCAAAAACTAAAGCGTGTAAATAAAATATTTTTGGTGTTAGAAATAGCAAATGAATATGTTGTTTGTTTTGTACATTTAAATTGTGCCTTTTTGGCCCATATTTAAAAAAAAAAGCACGGTATCTCTATTTTGCAGTACTGCACCTTTAACAAGTGCTGCCACGGATGTAAATTAACGATTGCAGTTGTGAAATTTTGCAGTTAGTTTTAAATATGGCCCTTTGCAAAGAAACATTAGTAGTAAAGCCGGCCATACACATACAGAGAGAGAGTAGCTATGTGGTTATGGTAATGGTTTATACATCATGTGACAAAGACCATGGAGTAAAACAGCCAATTAGCTACAAAGAGTCATTTGAATGAATTATAATAGTGCTCCATAGTGTATTTCAGCATGTATGTGTCATTTTGTTTTGAGTTAAATTAGCACTTTAAAAAGAAAAAAAATAATTTATTGTGAGGTTAATCCCTTCAATCATCATTCATGTGTTGTGACCTACTGTACTTCATAGCAATCAACCGTAAAAAAACATAATACAGAGCTCTTCTATAGGTCCAGTGCAGAAAGTGATTAGCACTTGTAATTTCACAGTTTAGCATGCCTTTCTCTGTGGAATTGTTGAAGTCCTTCATTAGTGTCATTTGCTTATATAAAGATTCTTTTGTAAGTCCTTACCAATGAGATGCATAGATTTTCAGTCTACCAGTGATTTCATAAAAGGTTTCTAGACATGTATTCTGTATTTCAATAGTTGCTCTGGGAGCAAAACTTTACCATCCCTATTTATATTAGGAGATGTAGATGTTTTTGTAACTCACACGAATGAGCTAAGTGAACATTCTTATTTAATGGCAATCAAACACAAGTACCAGCTGACAGCATTTGCCAGTATTAAAAGGTACAAACCTTTGTACTATGGTGTAAACTACAACTCCCAGTGTCTCTGGAACTGTCATTCACCACAGCTGTAAAAACATCCATCTGATATCTGTGCACCAAGTAGTAAACTGTGTTTTTTTTTCAACCAATTAACATTTTATTTCTCTCAACTCACAGTTAATCTTGAAAATGGTCAGAATTCCTCTGAGGCAAATGAATTACATTTCTGAATGCCAGATGTCACACCAAAGTCTGCAGCACTTAGAACTATACAAAAAAAGCTTTGTCTGCTCAGTTCAGTGCAATTGGGAAAATTTTGATCTACTGTCATACAGTCCCCAAGTGTTAATGTATGTAAACCAAAACCAGGGATTTCAAGAAGACAGAGTAATGATTTCTATTTTTCTAATCTATTTAACTGGACCTAACATGTATAAAAAAAAGAATTGGCTTTATTGTAAAATGTCATGCTGCTTTTCACCAATTTAAGTATTTGGGTGATTTTAATGTTTCAGATGTAGTTTTTACTCTAAACATCTGACTGGTGGTTTTATCAATGTGGTGGTGTGTGGTGCATCAAACAATTACGTTTTGTTAAACATTGCTAAAAGGGCCCCTGATATGTTTGAGGAATCAAAGAAAAAGAGACAGAGGAGGACATAAGCCACCATTTTATTTATACATACCAAGGGAGAAAGATGTCCTGGAATTACTTTCGCCTCGTAATATTAATGCTCACTTTTGCCTTTGTGCTGTTGTAAAATCTGAGCGGTGTAAGATGCACAGATCATTTGAAATCTGCAGATGTGCAGTTAGCCTGATTGAATAACAGAAATTATGGGAAAAGCCTGGAAATAATCTGAAAAGGTCAGCTTTCTTTTTTATTTGTTAAACTAATTCTAAAACATTTTAAGAGACGCTTTCTTATTAGATAGATTAAAGGATGAGCTGATATTTGAAGGTTTTTTTTCGGGGGGCTTTATGTATGATCACAGTATCTCATTAAAATGAGCAAACCTTTCTGTTGTGAAATCAGACACACGAACAATATAACAGGAGATTTGTTGAAATTGGGACTCTGGATCTCTGGCATTGGAAATAATCAGTTATGAAAATCTGGAGTTTGTAAATTTAAGTATTCTTGATTGCCAACTCTTTTATATAAAAAACTGTCTGATTTTAGTTATCAACCAGTATTCGTTCCTTCTGAAATTCTTACCTTGCTTGTAAGGTCACGGATCCTGGCAACTCCCATGGTAACATGTCATTAGGTAAAATGGAAAAAAATATATAGATTGAGTACATGTGTTCTTATTATAATATTAACAGGGAGATGCAAATAAAGTTTTTATTGTTAAAATGGTGCTAATTTTGCCCCAACCAATTAGATTTTATTTAACATTTGAAAGCTAACATCCGATTGGTTGGGGCAAAATGAGCACAATTTAACTATTAGAACTTTTATTTTTGTGAGAGGGGGTGAACATTATAACCACTTGGTAGTTTCCTAAAGTTTATATTTTTTATATTTTTATAAAATAAATTGTTCATTGTCAAACGTCGCATAGAAGCCTAGTTTTATGACAATGGCCACACATTTCAAAGCACATTAGTAAAATGTAATAAATTGAATATTCTTTTTTTTTCCATTCTGGAATTTGGTTATCTAATTACATTAATCCATTCTTATTTTGCAATCAAAGAAGCCTAGCATTCCTTCTTTACATATAGCAAGTTTTAAATGTCAGTTACAGGTGCCTTATGATTGTCTCTAGCAAAACATTCTTCATAGATGGAAGTAAGATATTCATTAGTCATTAACCTGTTACATGTTATAACATATGTGTTGCTTACCTTGGCATGGGGCACATTTTATATAGGCTCATAGAAAAACACAGGCTTTTGTGGCCACCAAGCACTTTTATACTTAAAGGACAACCCACCCTCATAAGAACATCTTTTAGAAAGAATGGCCTCTTTAAAATATGTTGATATATCACATTTTGTCCTATGAATTCATTACTGTATGCCTGCTATGCTTCTGAATGCCTATGGAAACTGAGCAATTTAGAAACCTGTATGAGCCTGTTCTGGGCTGGGATGCTCAGAAGAAGCAGACAGGGGATAAAAATTCAGTTATTAGCTGTGATGTCAACTGTCAAATCCATAACTGACAGTTGCTAACTGGAGAACCAGGAAGCAGAAACAGGGGCAACAGGACATTGGCAGGATTTCAGGTTAACTGATATGTTACATTTCAAACTATTACCGATTAGGGTTTTGGTTTTCATCTTTAAAGGACAATATACTCAACTTACCCATAGTTGCGATCTACCGCTGGCTCCCTAACAGGTCCCGACTGTTTCAAACTTTAACTAAACTATAGTGCGCATGCAAGTCCTCACCCCTGGGTTCGCACAGCCTACAGCAGACTCTCAGAGCAACGCTGCTGGTAGGCTCCGCCCCTCCTCCCCGGGTAGGAGCTACCAGAGCAGCGTTGCTCTGAAACTCTGCTGTAGGCTGCGCGAACCCAGGGGTGAGGACTTAGCTGTTCAGGTCCTCACCCGGTTAAAAGCTAAGGAACAAGGAAGAGGAGCGGAGGGAAGGGGAGTATAATTGTCTTTAACTAAATTATGGCGTGCATTAGCATGCATGCACACTATAGTTAGTTTTAAAGTTTGAAACAGTCGGGACCTGTTAGAGGAGCCAGCGGTAGATCGCGACTATGGGTAAGGTGAGTATAATTGTACTTTAAAGATGAAAACAGAAGAGCCAGCCATGATATACATATGCAAACAGACAAAAATTAACAAAGCCACCAAACTCTGAATACAAATATATCCATTAATTACACCAACTGCTATGCTATGTAAAGAATAAATAAATAAAAAGTTACCCTTATTAGAACATTCATAGATAACCAATTTAACGTATTTTGTTTAGACAATTGCTATATTAAAAATAAAAGAAGTGACCAAACAGTTGAGATTGCTGGGAATGTCATTATAGCTATTTATTTGGCAGGGAAATTTTAGTTTGACAATTTCCTAAAATGGGTGAAACTCCCTGGTGAAAGCAGAGAGAATAAGAATGGTAACTCAGTACACCAGGAATAACTGTAAAGGTAACCGAGAAGGTCCCACCTGGTACACCAGCAGAACTAACTGGAATGGTATCCCAGAAAAGTACCCAACGGTACACGCAGGGTAACTGGAATGGTATCCCAGAAAGTACCCACAAGGTACACCAGCAGGAATAACTGTAATGGTAACCCAGAAGTTCCACATGGACACCAGCAGGACTAACGTGAAGGTAACCCAGGAAGCTCCCACATGGTACACCAGCAGGACTAACTGTAAAGGTAACCAGAAAGCTCACACACGGTACACCAGCAGGACTAACTGGAATGGTATCCCAGAAAGCTCCCACACGGACACCCCGCAGGAGTAACTGGAAATGTAACCCAGAAAGTACCCACACGGTACACCAGCAGGAGTAACTGGAATGGTATCCCAGAAAGCACCCACACAGTACACCCGCAGGAATAACTGAGAAGGTAACCCAGAAAGACCCCACACAGTACACCCGCAGGAATAACTGGGAGGTAACCCAGAAAGACCCACACAGTACACCAGCAGGAATAACTGGGAAGGTAACCCAGAAAGCACCCTCAGTACACCAGCAGGAAAAACTGGGAAGGTAACCCAGAAAGCTTCTACATAGTACACCAGCAGGACTAACTGGAAAGGTAACCCAGAAAGCACCCACATGAACCCAGCTGGGTGCACACTTAAAAGTATTTGAAAGATGACAGACAGGATCTTGCAGAACGAGTGTTCGGTGGGCACGTGCTCATTCAGAAAAGCAAGGTACACATAGTGGCAATAAAGCCCCAATACCGTTGGATCTGATGGTATCGGGGCTTTATCGGTATGTGTTTACCTAGCTTTAGATATCTAGCTATGGGTATATAGAAATGACAGTAGTAGTGGATTTTAAGTACCCTTCAAGCAACTAAGGAGAGTAAAATGGTAAGCATGCAAACAAGACCCTAAATCCTGATAAAGCAAAGTAAAGAATTGAAAATATGGGAAAAAAACTTCTCTTCCACAATCCCTGTATATAAACTATGTTACTTGAAGCTGGTAATTTTTTGTAGATTTTAGTACTTTCTGTACCAAAAGAATGAAAGAATGTATTATTATTCTAAAAAATAAAATTGAATCCTAAAGGGATGCAAAATAATCTATTTACAGCTGCTACATGAACCATGTTCATCCGTACTTTTAATTGCAAAACATTATGGTAGTGCCTCTTCTTTGGCTTGGCACTTACCACTGGTTATGTTTGATTGCAGCAGCTGGTCATTAAGCATATTATGTTAACATGCATCAGAAGATACAATAATAATAATCAGTTCTCTGAAAGGGAAATGTGATTTTTGACATTAGGTAAAATATTTTTCTGTAATAAGTATGACAGTTTGGTAATGATTTCTTTCCAAAAACTAGTCCGATAAGTCATTATGTAACTAAACAAACAATATTCAGGATTCCCATCAAATTGGAAAAAGAATTAAGAATTAAGAATTATGGAGATCAAATATTTGGTGGCCTGAACATGAAAAAGGTCACATTGTCAATCACTACTTATGATTTGTCAGATAAAGATGGTGTGATGTTTTTCTACTGGGTAGATTTTTATTCGAAGAAAATAATGTATACTCACAACATGGAGCTTCTTGCCAACTTTCTTTACTACTTTGACATAAAATAGAGGAAGCAGTCGCAACCCATGTTGTTTGTTAATGTGTTTTATATCTAAAGATATAAGGCATTAGCTTTCCTTTGACATGTTTGCATGCTCCATGCTTAACGTGTAATGTTTTTAAATTGCATTGGTGCTGTGACAGCAGAGATCACAGGCGGAAGATAAGTCTCCTTGTTGCCAAGTCAAGGGGGGTTGATACTTTGTTGACATTCCTTTTCAGTGTGTGAACACGTATTAAAGATAAATCTGCTCATCTGGTGTGACAAGGCTGTTTGTGCTTACATCATCGCAAACTATGCAAGAGACAAGGCAGTGAGAAAAACCATGACTGTGGCATGAAGCCCCTGTAAAAAACATACATTTGTTATATATTGGGGGTCAAAATACAAAAATAAAAAAGATTTATCCTTTACAGCCAATTTACATACATAGGTAGAAAATTCTCCTTGCTGGCTGAGTACAGCAATTAGTCTTAAACGTTAGAAACCAGCTGCTTATTGTAAAAGAGAGTCTTTTGCTTTTAGCACTCTCCTTAAGGTACACTCTCCTAAAGGTGGCACTCTCCTAAAGGTGGCACTCTCCTAAGGCGGCATAATTCCCTGATTTACCAACTCAAAATGGATTGTAATCACTCTAGAGTTACACGCTTTACAATACATGTATTCATGCCCGAAGAGCTTACAATTAAGCACATTTATTTGATGCATACAACCTATCAGTATGTCTTTATGATTGTGGGTGAAACCCGGAGTGCCGGAAGAAACTTATGCAAGTGGGGAGAACATACAACTCCTTGCAGATGTGTCCAAGGGTGGAAAGAACTCAGGACTTCAGCACTGCAAGTCATTAGTGCTAACTACTGAGCCACCGTGCTGCCCTAATCATGATATTATTATAAAAAGAAAAATGAATAGTCATTTTTTATTTGAAGTTACCCTGAGACATGAAAAAATTTCAAGCGTTTCGGATGGATAAAAAAGGTTGAGAAACATTGCCCTGCAGGTAGGCTGCTTGGAGAGGGGGTTGATATGCCCTGTTGAACCCAACTTCATTTAGTGATCTGGCTGGACAGATCATAAATGATGCTGGGGGACCCTTTCACACATTATATTGTCGTCCGAAGTTGTGGGTTGTTTTCAGCCAACAATTATGTAATGTGTGTATGAAGTTTGGACAAGCAAACTGGTGTCATTAGGATCTCATTGGACTGCAATCTTGACGTTTATGTTTAAATGAACATGTATTTAATATCAGAATTTATATTGTAATGTATGATTGAATGATCACAGAAATAGGGGTTAGTAGTCAGTAAAGATATGATTATTTAGAAGGAAGTTAAATTTACACAGAAAAAAATCAATATCTTTAAATTTCAAAACAAAGATGTTCTTTCACCATAGAAAACTTGCTTTGCCAATGATTAACTTTATACCTTTAATACCTTCTTTTAGATATGAAACCCTTTTTTATATAAATGTCACAATATCACAATGGAATTTAAAACTTTAGTAGTTCTTTGAAAAACATTTTTATTTCAAATGATGATCAATATAGTACCTCATGCAAAATCTAATGTGACGTAAGGTTATATCAGGGCATGACACCCTTAAAACAAAAAACTGGTGACTTGTCAGTTATCTGACCGTAAGCCTAACTGGGAATTCAACCAGTTTATTACATGCATTTGTAACCAGATATATAAAATTCTATTCCTTTCTAGTAAAAATATCTGCCTCCACCCTCAGCTGAGTGAGCTTTTTATGAACTTGAGCATGTGCAGAGGAGGCAGCAGGTGAACGGCAGTCAATCATTGGCAGTGATGTCAGTTGTCACAGCCTTAATTAACTGCATGGAGGGAGGAGCCAGCTTACTCTGCCAGAATGGAAACAATAATTACACTTAAAGGACAACTAACTGAAAATTATATTTTTAAAAGTGAAAGTACCTGGAGAAGGGGGGTAGGATTGATTATTCTACTCCCAATATTGTTTCATTGAGGAGCTACAGCACATACAGTTTTCTTCGCCAGGTTAGGGCTTCTTGTTTAAAGATTGTGCTGAAGCATTCAGGAAGCCTGGCAGAAGCAGTTTTCTTTATGCGGCCGCTCCACATAAAAATGTTATTGGGAGGTAAAAAGTACTAATTCTACCTCCCTGCCCCAGGGACTTTCATTTAATTGTTTTTGAAAAAACATTATGCTCACTATAGTTCTCCTTTTAAAATATGGTTAGTAATGCAGGTAAGAAAGTATCAATTGTGGTTGGGGGAGGTAACTGATGATTGACCGTCAGGTCATTAAATAATATTTTTAGCTATATATATATGAAGTCAATTATCCATAGTGCCTGTAACAAGGTAGGTGGGTAATGTCTGTATTCAATTAGATCAACTGGATTTAAAGTTTAGTTCTTGAAGACGTTTCGCTAGTCATCGCCACTGGCTTTCTCAATTCAGATGACTTTCGCTAGTCATCCAGTCGGGATGACTAGCGAAACGTCTTCAAGAACTAAACTTCAAGTCCAGTTGATATAATTGAATACAAAAGATATGCCATGACCTGGATGAAGGTGAACCTCACAAGCACAGGTGGGTAATGGATTGTTTTAGATGCTAGATATGTCCTTGCACTTTACAGTGCCCAGATTTTGCCTGAAATATGATCAATCTCCCATGTTGCTTACATAAGTTGATTGGGACAGTAGTTCCTCTAATTGTGTGTTTAAAATTTTAGAAAAATCTATTGTTTTAGCAGGCCATGCCATAAAGACATATGACAATTTCATATCTATCCCAGCTCTATGTCATGAACTCCAAAGGGCTGCCAATACAAAGGCATAAAGCTGGTTTCAGGGAAAGAAAGAGTAAAGAGTTAATGGAATGGAAGGCATGTCTAATGCAGCAGCATGACAGGAGTGTCACTGATCTGCTGTAATTGATAAGGACATCTGTTCTATTCATCTGACAGGTGTCAGACAGAAAGGCTTACGATGCACTGAGGTCTCACTAATTTCTTTATACTTCTCCCTGTTACACAGAGCAGGGCAGATCCAGATAGTGCCCCTTCTTCTTGGGAGTGTGATTTCTATGAGTGGAGAGCCACTGTGTCAGAGAGAAGAGCAGCCAGGACATGTTCACTGTCCTCTACGCCAGTTTAGAGTTGTTCATTTATTCTAAGGCAACATGACAAAAGATATAATTACATCCCTGGGCAATAGACTGCTGCCTTACTGCTGCGGCTGTGGGTCTGATATAATGTGTATTTATTAAAACTGTCATTCCTTATAGTCTACATTTTCCAGACATTACTTGCAGATAAATCTTAAAATGCAGTTACTTTTACTTGAGTGTATAAGGATTTGGAGGCGCTAGAGAAGAGGCTTTGCCTTATATATGAATGTGCCACTGGTGTATAATATATAATGTTTATATTCTTTACAGGCACCATGTGGTTAAATTTTGTTGTATTATCACAAGTGGCACAACTCATTATTACTTTTTGGGATGGTAATGAAAGGAAAATAGGACTGACAATCTCTCCAGCGTGGAAGAGGTTACAATCTTGAGTGGGATTGTGACAAATCATTCTATCAGTGTCTGTGCTAACCTCAGTGACAAAGCGGGCACCTTTCACAAGGCAGATGTTCCAATAATGAAAGAAATAATTATAATGAGCTAAAAATCCCAGTCCTTTAACATTGTCCTGACAGTGACAGTGGTAGAATAATAAAGATTTGATGTGGTTAGATAGGGACACGATCATTAAGAATAACAGAAAACCATCTACCTGTCTGTTTGTCTTGTCCCTCTCTTTGTTTATGTGAATATAATGTTATGTTATATATGTATATAATTCAGATATATTAAAATTGCCTTCTGTTTATGATTTCTAATATTTTATATCATATCAATATCACATATCTACATCACACACCACACACAAACACTCCCTCTCATCATTCTATCTCATCTATCTATCTATCATCTTAATCTCATACTATCTATCTATCCTATTTCTTCTTAAGCGCCATTATTACCGTCCCTTCTCTCTTTGCTAGCTTCATTTACCATGGTGGTAAATATTTCTATTGAAGGGCTGTAGACATGGTGGTAATGTTTATTATTGAAGGGCTGTAGACATGGTGGTAATGTTTGTTAATGTTTTCTATTGAAAGGCTGTAGACATGGTGGTAATGTTTTCTATTGAAAGTCTGTAGATGCTGTGGTAATGTTTACTATTGAAGGGCTGTAGACATGGTGGTAATGTTTATTATTGAAAGGCTGTAGATATGGTGGTAATGTTTTTTATTGAAAGTTGTAGACATGGTGGTAATGTTTATTATTGAAGGGCTGTAGACATGGTGGTAATGTTTGTTAATGTTTTCTATTGAAAGGCTGTAGAACATGGTGGTAATGTTTTCTATTGAAAGGCGTAGACATGATGGTAATGTTTTCTATTGAAAGGCTGTAGACATGATGGTAATGTTTTCTATTGAAAGGCTGTAGACATCGTGGTAGATGTTTATTATTGAGGGCTGTAGACATGGTGGTAATGTTTGGTAATGTTTTCTATTGAAAGGCTGTAGACATGGTGGTAATGTTTTCTATTGAAAGTCTATAGACATGATGGTAATATTTTCTATTGAAGAGCTGTAGACATGAGGTAATATTTTCTATTGAAGGGATGTAGACATGGTGGTAATCTTTATTATTGAAGGGGTGTAGACATGGTGGTAATATTTCTATTGAAGGGCTGTAGACATGGTGGTAATGTTTATTTGAAGGGGTGTAGACATGATGGGAATATTTTCTATTGAAAGGCGTGCTGTAGAACATGGTGGTAATGTTTACTATTGAAGGGCTGTAGACATGGTGGTAATGTTTTCTATTGAAAGGCTGTAGAATGGTGGTAATGTTGTTATTGAAGGGCTGTAGACATGGTGGTAATGTTTTCTATTGAGAGCTGTAGACATAGTGGTAATGTTTATTATTGAAGGGCTGTGTAGACATGGTGGTAATGTTGGTAATGTTTAATTGAAAGGCTGTAGACATGGGTGTAATGTTTCTATTGAAAGGCTTTAGACATGATGGTAAGTTTTTCTTTGAAAGGCTGTAGACATGATGTAATGTTTCTATTGAAAGGCTGTAGACATGGTGGTAATGTTTTCTATTGAAGGCTGTAGACATGGTGGTAATGTTTTCTATTGAAAGTCTATAGACATGGTGGTAATATTTCTATATGAAGGGCTGTAGACATGGTGGTAATGTTTATTATTGAAGGGGGTGTGACATGATGGGATATTTTCTATTGAAAGGCTGTAGACATGGTGGTAATGTTTACTATTGAGGGCGTGTAAAATGGTGGGAATGTTTTCTATTGAAAGGCTGTAGACATGGTGGTAATGTTTGTTATTGAAGGGCTGTAGACATGATGGTGATGTGTTTTATTGAAAGGCTGTAGACATGGTGGTAATGTTTGTTATTGAAGGGCTGTAGACATGATGGTGATGTTTTCTATTGAAAGGCTGTAGACATGGTGGTAATGTTTACTACTGAAGGGCTGTAGACATGGTGGTAAT
>JAACNH010005248.1:0-20959 GCA_019447015.1 Hymenochirus boettgeri | reverse complement strand
CGTCGGATCCGACGGTATCGGGGCTTTATCGTTAGTGTGTGTACCCAGCTTAAGTTACCAGATGACAGACTGTTCATAGTATAAATAGCTTACCGGTACTTGTTTTCTTGCTGTATTCTTGCTCTGTGGACTGACCTTATAACAAAAGACTATTCAAATTTAGTTCAAAATGTACAAGGAGGCCGTGTTTTTTCTCAGCTGTCTCTAAATGTAAATCCATTTTTCTGTATAATAAAGGGTTAGTGAAAGTATCTGAAACACACTGGATACAGGCAGCTGTTTCTGTCATGACAGAATATTTCTTTACCTCCTGATGTTTTTGTTCTGCAAGCCAAAATGTTCTTCTCTAAAAGGATGACAAATTCGGAGCCAAGGTCCTTATTGTAAAGACAAACAGAAGCTCTATAAAAGGCTTCCCTAAGCATTTCACAATGTTGATTGCACTGGAGCATAGAGGACTACAATACTATAAAAGGAATTTTTTTTTTTTGTATTGACATTCCTACATAAATAATTTAATCTACACCCATCGGGACCCTGGATACTCCGCAAAAGTACAGGTATGGTGTGAACACAATGTGAACTATACAACCTGGGCAGAGAATTGTTCTCTTTACCTCATCCATCATACTTCAGTTGAGTTCCTAGGAGAAAAACAGGTTGTGATTTTCTAGCTCCATTGTTGACATGTAACTGCTCTTGAAAATCTGGGCAGATCAACGAATGGCACCCAACCAAACACATGAATGGCTATTGCCCATGTTGGGCGTTTGGCGGTGGATCACTGATGTGCATTGTCCATGTGCACTGTTGCTGCTAATATTATTGGAGTGTGGCCAACTACTGCCTGCAATGTGGAATATAGGGAGTACAGTATATCACCTAATGTGAAAGCTGATAAAAGCACAAATGAAAGTTAACAGCCCCTAGAAGAATAACCTGCAGGCAAACACTGACATACTGACATGAACCCCTTAATTACTTTAAAAAGTTATTGCATTTTAGGTCACTGGGAAAGCACCGTAACCCATAAAACCCAGGGAAACTTTTGTTTTCTTTGCTCTTACTGTTCTAGTAACTGCTGGACTATGACAAAGCAATTCACAGAAACATTAGTAGTAAACGGCTTGTTTAGATCACTTCCAATCACAGGCTTGGAGATCCTGCTATTCCTGTATCTCCTTGCGTTCCTTTCCCTGTAAACTGTTGTGAAAGGCAAAATACGAAGTCATCAAAGGTCTTTTGCATGAAGAGAACAGAATGTTTCTGAGCACCTGGCATGTGTTAAATGACAATTTCAGTAGAATTTACTGATAATCCTCTAGTGTCAACTGAACTTACTGTGTTTTTTTAATGTCAACATTGTCAAATCTTCAGAGAGCTTCTCACACAATGCATATGATGTTATATCTCATTTTAAGATTAGATTAGTTAGTTTAACATTATTTTAAAGGGACAGTTCAGTGGAAATTATCAATATGTGTTTAATTGTTAGTTTGTCTAATGCCTTCTTAGTTATTCTACATATTCTCTCCCATTTTGCTCTTTGCTGTTCTCTGCTGTTGGCATTAGTGAGCTGACATTTCAGGTTCTAATGGTTCTTCTTCTTCCCAGGATGCACCACTTCCTTGGATTGTTCCTAACAGTAATTTCTACTGATTGGCTGTTGGATGGGTCAAAGATGCTCAGATCTCTACTAAGCAACTGAATCAACCCAGACGCTGGGTCAAGAAGCAAGACCATAATGGTCTCTACTAGGGGTCCTACTAATAGTCAGTATTTTGGTTTCATTTATTTATACACAGACACAATGCTGGATGGGCAAGTTAAGGTCATTGGGATGGAAAAATACTGCTCTTTTTTCTGAAAAGTATATGTATTTGCACTGAACTTCCCCTTTAACTTTCTATTGGACTACCCAGACTATGGGTAGCAATGGACTGAGCAACAGTCATGTTTGATGTGCATAGCTAACGTAAATAACATTGAGATTTCGCACTGTACAACATGTCACACATTTTTACATGACTAATGATTAAAAAAAGGCAGCCAGATCCTTAGCATCTGAATTTCATAAAAAGTTAAAATGTTTTATGACTTTCTTTTCTTATATTCTATATACATGTTTAACAAACACCACAGTTACCTTTTAACCTTTGTGCAGATGCCTGCCATATTGTGTGCACAGCTTAAAGCAGGGATGTCCAATCTGCAGCCCGATAGATGTTTGTAAACTACTTCTGCAGCCACGGAATGCTGGAAGCTGCCGTTTGCAAACATTAAAAGGGCTGCAGGCTTGACACCCCTGTTTTAAGCTGTGCTCACAAAATGACAGACATCTGTACTCGGGTTAAAGCTCACGTCATACACAAGTCCCGCAAGGTGAATCCAGCCCGTCTAGCTGTTTTTTGTGGCCCCCAGAGTCTGTACAGCATCCAAGACTTACTACACTGCTATTAATTTGTGCAGTCCCAAGCAACGTTGTAACCATTGAACTTTACTATCATCTTTACTAGATACCCCCAATCAACTTTAAATACAGCTAATCGCTGTCCCAAGCACCACTGGTGCAGTCCCAAGCACCATTTTGGTGCAGTCCCAAGCACCACTGCTTGGGACTGCACAAATGGATAGCAACGTAGTAAGGCTTGGATGCAGTCACTGCTGTAACAGCTGATAACGTATCTAGCCCGGTGCTGGGAGGTGTGACAAAGGGCCTTGGAGAAGGTGCCACACCAGAAGAGTAAGGTGGGCATTCCACATTAGCACATGATCGTACCATCTTAAAAAAAATTTGGCCCACCACTTGGCCTGTCTTTTTGATTTTGGCCCCTTATGTGATTGAGTTTGACACCCCTGGGTTAAAGGGTAACTGTGGTGTATGAACAAATGGCTTTCATATGAAAGTCCTTCATATTAGCTTGAAATCAATCCAACACTGACTAGCTGCAGTTACAATTTATACAAGTTGTGAAGATCTAAATTTCATGGGAATCATCCAGCACTAGGTACACTAATGACACTGCAGGTGCACTGTTACTTATTTTTATCAAAACTTTGCGAAAACACATGTAGGTGATGTGTGCTGTAGAGCTGGAGAATTTCCCCAGACCTTAGGATCTTCATAACTTGATTGTGGATGCAGCTACAAGGGTTGGATTTGGATTGATTTTAATGTAATGTAATTGTGTGAAAACTACAGTTACCCTTTAAAATAGTGCACACACAAAAATCTGGTGACATACAGGTACTGCTGTATGTAGCATGAGGCATATTTCTGTACACACAGTCGGAAAAATATTACAGGGAACAAATTCATTAACTCCCTGCAACCAAAAATGCTTTGTTTTAAGATTTTTCTATAAGAGCAAAATGTAAATTGGAGTATAACAGAAGGTGGGAGTGATGGAAGTACAACCAGACAGTGCCTTTACATCATAGTAGAGCTTTCCTGTCTATAAGGGGCTTTGTACCTATCCTAATAATGTCACATATAAGGAGTGGCCTATTTTAATCTTCTAATGGCTATGGTTGTAATTTAATAAAGTGATCACATCTCTCAATAGATTTAATTGAAATGTCATAAATGACGGTATTTATTAAGGATCAATATCAGTTAATACCAATACTGATTCTTTTACCAGCAGTTGTGTTGTTTACCAGCAGTGTACTGCTGCGGCCATTAAATGCTGAATACTGAACAGTGGGATGATACCACCCCTAACTCAAAAAGAACACCTTCCTTTTAACATACCGTAGAGAGAGAGAGAGGAAGAGAGAGATATGTTTATTGAACTGAAAAATTATAGCTCCTGGTGCTTCTAGGATTCGGCCACTACCAGTTAGAAAATATATCCTATTATAGGGTATGTCCACCCTAAAATAAAAAAAACTAGTGACTGGCTATATGCCCGCAACTCGAACTGCTATTTTTACTGTGTTATTTTTAAAACCGATATTAAATAAGTTATTTATATCAATGAGCTTTATATTAGCTTGAGGATATGTAGAGGAGGCAACAGGAAAAACCGCAGTCGCTCATTGGCTATGATGTCAGCAATGACAGCCTTGATTAACTCCATGGAGTGAGGAGCCAGTAGTGGCATAAAAATAGGCCCACAGCCTCCCACAGCCATCAACCACGGCGGTGATGCCCGGAGGCTAAGAAGTAGCAGCTCATTGCCTTTTTGTAGTTAAGGTACGTACAATCAGCTGTTTTAAAATACTACCGGTTCTGGTGCGTACCTTTACTACATACGCATGGTTATGTGTTTAAAAACAGCTACTCGTGGAACCTGCAGTAGAAGCGCTGGGAAGAGGGGGTCAGGGGCCGGACCAGAAACTTGCAGAGGGGCCTGGGTGCTGAAATTTCACTACTCGGAGCCAGCTTACTCTTCCAGAATGGAGCAAATAATTAAATATCTCATTACAAATGCATGTTATGCACAAAATATATACACACATTTAGAAAAAAGATTATTCTTTCTGCACATGGTTTCTAAACAATTATCTATTCCCCTTGTCAACTTGACTGCTTCTGCATCTTTATCTTCTCTGCATCTCTCTGCTTCGCTGTTTTCATTTTTTGTTTAGTCGTGTTCCTAAAGTTGCATCCTCCTTGCCTCTACTGCTTTTCTATATTTCGGATTCAGTTTCAGCTCAAATCCACCTACTCTGTTACCTTTTCAGTTTCCTGTCTATATCATTTAAATCCCTTTACAAATGCAACACTTTAATAAAATTACATTAGCAAACCTGAATAACCATAACTGTCATGTAAAATGTCGAGTATTGCTGGAGTATTGTGAAAAATGACACACTATGGATGTATATTAGGCAAGGCTTGCAGAGCACTAATGCTTTTTGGGAAAGTGAAGCAGGAGTGGCTGAAACATTCCCCCTAATGCATCTACCTGATAATATGTAAAATATAAGGTTATGGAAACAGATCATAAATTTTATTCACTCCCTTGTCATGGCAGTATTTATTGTATTAAATATTTAATTGCACAGGAAAAAAAGCAGTTTGTCTTCATTCCTTTCTAGAACTGCATTGCTTTAGGCAGATGCACCTTTGTTAATAATAGAAGCACCTGAGCTTAAAGGACAAGTCCAGCCCTCAAATAAAAACTTATATACAGGCAAGTCACCCCCCAAAACCCTAAACGGTAATAGTTTGAAAGCTTAAAGGGACACTAAAGTACCCTAAACCCAAAAAAATAACTATTTGCCATTCGTTTGTATTATTCACAGGGAGGTGAGAACGCTTATTCTCACCTTAATGTGAATAATATTACGCTCGGGGGACCTGGAACTTACCTTACAGCCGCTCCACTTGCAGCCACTTCTTCACTGAACAGCTGTTCTCTTCCGATCGCGCGCCCTATCTTTTGTATTGGCGCACATGCGCCCATGATAGGGCGCGGTCAAGACAGAGCGGCTGTCAGCGAAGGAGCGGCTGCGAATGGAGCGGTGGTAAGGTAAGTTCCAGGCCCCCCGAGCGTTATATTATTCACAGGGAGGTGAGAATAAGCGTTCTCACCTCCCTGTGAATAATAGAAACGGATGGCAAATAGTTCTTTTTTTGGGTTTAGTGTTCCTCTAAATATATAAGTCTAACCTGAAATCCTGCACAATATCCTGTCTCCCTATTTCTGCTTCTTGTTTCTTCTAGGTAGCTGTCAGTTATGGATTTGACAGTTGACATCACAACCAATGACTGAATGTTAAACCCCTAGCTACCTCTTCTGAGCATGCTCAGGCTCAGTACAGGTTTCAAAATTGCTCAGTTTCCACGAGGCATCCAGAAGCCTAGCAGGCATACAGTAATGAATTCAGAGGACAAACTATGATATATCAACATATTTTAAAGAGGCCATTCTTTCTAAAAGATGTTATTATGAGGGTGGAGTTGTCCTTTAAAAGAAGTGATTTGTAGAATTTGCACTGCTGAGTGTCCAGAGGAATTATGTCCACGCCAAATTAGAAAAAAGAAAGTGTTGTCTTAAAACAGTTTGAAGTAAATTTTACTAAGAGCTTCAGCTGTTCATTTCCAAGTTTAAAGGCTACGTAAATGTGTTCAATGGCACACATGATGCTCAACGTATGAGTAGGTGATAAATTACCTTAAGCCCCAAACCTATCACTAAATTCATGATTATCTATGTGTCACGATCTGTCCTTACTTGCCATAAGTCCCTCGTTGGCCGGATTTCCTGTTGGCGGGCATGGTGCTCACCATCGTGGCAACAGAGTTTAAAAGGCAGGGAACAGAGAAGACCGGTGCTGAATGTTTATTCCCACACTGGATTCCTAGTCTTCCCTGTACCTCTGTCCAGTTCCTGGTACATTCTGGTGCCCCTGTTCTTGTGTCTCGGTTCCTATGCATCTGCGTAACAGACTCCTGCTGTAAAAGTCTCCTCCAACATGTCTGATACAAATGGATATGGACATATGCCTTTATCAGTGTATGTACTCAAAGTCACCCTTTTTACTTTTCTGTGTTCAACTGGTGCAATTATTTAGCATTCTCTGAATAAATGTATGTGTATATGCTTTAATCCTATAGCCGTTACTTGTAATGTAATAGTTGTTACTTGTAACCTTTTTACCAAGGGGAGAAATTACTGTTTTCCTAGGGGGAGCTTGTTTCACTTTTATACTTTTTCACTATAGTTTATTCAGACACAAAGCAATCCAACGTTTCGGGGCACGTATCCACTCTTCCTATGTTCCCCCTGAAATATTGGATTGCTTTTTGTCTAAATAAACTATAGGGGCACTCCCCTTTTATCACCTGTTCATCCGAGTAGTGTTCTGGTTCCTCTTTTTGTTCTACTAGCCCTGTAAACCCCCAGTGCTCAACAGATCAAAACAAGGAACTTGTAGCCTTGCTTCCTAAAAGCTGACAGCCAATCACATCATAGCACAGAGATCCTCCCTTTCCCTGACACAGAACAGGGATTTCAGTTTTTTTGTTTTAAAACACATTCAATGCTCCTGTCCTAACAATGATAAAATCCTTTACTTTTCATACAAAAGGAAAATTAATCTTTGCAGTGTATTTCATAGATAGCATGGATGTAAGAAACAGAATGTTATCATTTCAGTAAAAATTAAAAGTATGTCTGGGGAATTGAACCTGCAATTTCTTATATTCTGCCTTGTTAAAAGCAGAACTCTTACCCCTAGCCTAACAGAGATTTAAAGTGGATTGCTAATAATTCCTTCCTGACTCCAAATGGCAATCGGAAAGTATCCCTGGATCAACCAGAACTACAGTATATGTATTATTACCAGTAATTCTGCATATTTTTTTCATTTTAGAAACTTATCTAGCCCATTTTTAAAGCTATCCAATGAACTTGACATTACCACATCTGCTGGAAGACAGTTCCAGAGTTTCACCGTTCTTACTGTAAAGTTCTTTTCCGTTCTTACTGTATTTCCTAATGAAACTCCTTTTCCTCCAATTTTAAAGGATGTCCGCATGTCCTCTGATATGACCTATTAGTAAACAATACACCAGAGAGTTTACTGTATGGCCCATTAATATATTTTGTATAGTGATCATATCCCCATGCAAACGTTGCTTCTCTAATGAAAACAGCCCTAACTTGTCTAATCTGCCTGCATAGTCAAGCCCCTCCATTCCCTTTATTATTTTAGTTGCCCTTCTCAGAACTGCTTCCATACCAGTGCCTTGTAAAGAGGGATAATAATATTTTTTTCTCTGGAATCTATTCCCCTCTTTACACAACACAATATCTTGCTAGCTCTAGCCGTTGCTGCCTGGCATTGTTTGCTGCAACTAAGTCTATTATCTACCAGAACCCCCAAATCTTTTTCTGTTAGATATTCACTTAACACAGAGTTATTTGTGGTGTAGGTGGCACATGGAAACCCCAAATGCATAACCTTACATTTATCAACATTGAATGTCATCTGTCATTCTCATTCACAAACATTGCTATACATTATACCTTTTATTGTATGCTTTGGAATTGGGCGTTATCAGTATCATACCAGCATTGCATCCCTTTAATTGTTTTTATTAGGCTCTGTAATGCAATGCCATAGTTATCAATCTTATTCAATTATATAGCACACTATTAACAAAGTACACATTGATTGAAAGGGTGGAGATGAACATGTCAATGCATATTCGCATTCATTTAGATCAAGCTCATTTTAGATTTAGAAGTTTTTTTTTAACTAGACAATTTGACTTTTTTTTGTGTTAATCAAGTCAACAATTGTACAACATACAAGAAAGAGTATTTACAGGAAATTCTTTACAGATATAGCCCATTTCACTTTTCAATGTGGTCTATTGTGCTACTGCATGACTGAATAAGCTAATAACTGAAGGAAAAAATATGTAGGGTTTTGAGAGGTTCTATATAGCCAAAAAGCTACTAAAAGGGGCCTTAAAGAGTAACTGTGGTCTCCATAAAGTGGCCTTTACTAAAAAGAGCACATTCCTTTAAAACGACTCCCGGAACATGCTCCTAGCTGCAATCTATGCAAACATATAGCAGCTTAAAGGGTGGTGTTTCTAGCTAGTGTGACATCACCAGCACCATTGCCCTGCTTGATGCCTTAGCTACGAGCATGCCCAGTTTTATCCTACTGCTGTCTTTAAACAGCCTCAGAAAATATAGTTTTTTTAGGGTGGCGCTTGTTAGACTGCACATCATGTGACTGTCACACTTCCTTGTTTATCGCTACTGTCTGAGTGTAATTTTACAACCATATTACTTAAGAACCAGAAAACCTAAATACATTATCCTAGGCTTGTTTGAAAGGTATAAGAGAATTTTTAAATAGAGGACACTTGTATGGAGAACACAGGAACCCTTTAAGTATAGACAAAGCAGAATAATACATAAAACATTTTAATAACATTAGTATTAGTAGTTCTAAATAGGGATGGCATAGAACTCGAACTCGAATCCGAGTTCGAGCCGAACTGTTCGAGTTCGAACGGACCCGGACTTCCCGAACTATCTCGGACGCGGACTTTCGATATTTCCCGGACTTTCGATGATTTATCGAATGTTCGAGAACGTTCGAGTATCGAATCCGCGAGTAAAATGTACATGGTATCTAGGCGCGAACATCGAATCTGCGAGTAAAGTCTCCATTCCAGCCTATACGCGAGTATCGAATCTGCGAGTAAAATGTCCATGTTACCTCGAACATTCGAACGCGAAAGCTCGAAAGTAGCGCGCGTGAGAGTAAAATCGATTTTACGAACGTCCTGGATATTGGAACATGCTCCCCAGACCATTTCCCAGGTCCCACAGCCATTTACATTAAGTTACCATTAATATTTTAGTTGTATTTGACTCGAACTTTTCAAACTATTTGCCTCCCATAGACTTTAATGGGTCCGTTTTCGAACTTTCGAACTTTTACAATAGTTCGAAAGTTCGAAAACGGACCGAACTTTCAATAGTTCGACCATCTCTAGTTTTAAATAGATACATTGGCTTAATTGTTGCTTTGATTAAAGGAAAAAAACTATTCCATCCCTCCCCTGGGTTTGCCAAAGTTGCAATAGTTGGACTGGAAAGCCCAACTTCTGTCTGAGGACTGACCAGTGGGAAGACATCCTCTGTAAGAAGTGTCTTCCTGTAAGACAGATCCCAAGCCTACAATGGAAAAAAAGATCTCATTTTGAAAGAAGATTGACCACAATCAGAGGTGAAACAAGAAATAAGGACATAGCCTCCTCATCTAATGTATTTTTTATGAGAGGGGAGGTTTGGAACAGTAAAGGCAGCGTTGGTGTCCTTTAGATGTGGGGTCCTTTATACAGATATTGTTATTTGGAGGGTGGACATGCCCTTTTATTCTTTCATGTTTGTGTTTATACTATTAAGAATGGTCATATTTATACTACTGCACACTGTGAGCTTATAACAAGCTTGCAAAGCCAGCAGAGAAGGAAACTACTTCATAGGAGGGGATCATAATGTAAGTACAGCGATTAACAAGGCAAGTTTTTCCTTGCAGTGTCTTTATTTGAAAGTCTTTCTAAGTTGCCAATACCAAAAACATGGTTCTAAGGCATTGGTTTTAAGCAGTTTGTAATGTGATTTCTAAATATTCCATTTGTCGACTGAAATGGATGTTCGGACGGAGCTCGTTGATGATCCGCCAAGCAGATCGTGCAACAAGGCCAAACTGAACGTTTGTTTTGGTTGTCAAAGTGCCCATACATGGCATGACTGTTGGCCAAAACAAGCGCTCATACACATCATGCGTGGTGGGTCGGCACCCGCAGTCGCATATGTGTATGAGCCTTTACACTTGCCAACTCATTCGTGTTTGTCAAAGCTTTTGTCTGTATAGCAAAACAAATCTTAAACAAAAAATAAGTAATTAGACACATATTGGAGAAATTAGCTGTAAAATAATTCAACTGGACAGAATTAAAAAAATTGAGATGGGTTTATTTAATTTTTTATATTATAAAATGTATATTTGTTGCTTCTTTGTACTGAAGAACTGGTTATATATAAAGAAACTGGTTATATATGTATGACTTGTACGCATTCTTTTAATTATTTGTGCAATGCATTAAATCTGAATTTTTAAGAACATTAATGTCTGTTCAATTCCAAGTGCAGAATGACTGCACTAATGCTGATGTCACTTCCTGTAAGTCTCTATTTACCATTCTGTTATAAACGCCTGCCTGATGAAGGAGTATACCTACCTCTGAAACATTGCATTTCTGGGTTTGAGGGCTAGGCCACACTGAAACGCAAACGCAAACGCAATCGCATGCGATTTCATGTGCGATTTTCGTTGCGTTTGCGATTGCGATTTCTTCAATAAGTATAGGAAAACGCATGCGATTAAAAATGCAGAACGCAAAACGCAATCGCAATCGCATCGAAAAACGCGCGTTTTTTTTGCGTTGCCGCGTTTTCAATAATTTTGAAAAATCGCAAGCGCAATCGCAAGCGCAAACGCAAAAAAAACGCAGCAGTGTGGCCTAGCCCATATTGTACATCTGTGAGATGTACACGCATGTGTTACCCTTACAAGTTTAATTTTGGCCAGGGTCATGATCCTGATTGTTTGTTGAAATAGTGTATTTACAAATCCAAACAAATGCTTGAACTTCAGTGTTATACCTGTATATATCCTTCCTATAGTATAAAATTATATACAGATTGCATCAAGTTTTTAGGAGCTACCAATGAGGTGGGGTATTTAAAGGGAAAAGCCAGTGGAAAATATCATTATTTTTAAAATTCTTAGTTTGTATAATGCAAACCTAGTTATTCAACATATTTTCTTCCATTTTGAAAAATTAGTTGATTTTATACCCTTTTGCTGTTCCTGCTGTTGATATTAGTGAGCTGCCATTTCCAGTTCTAACAGTTCTTCTTCTTCCAAGGACCATGGCACCACTTCCTTGGAATGTTCCAAACAGTAATTTGTTGTTGGGTGGGTCAAACATAATTTTACTTGGTTGCCTGCAACATTTTCAAGTGTATGCTGTGGTCAAAGGGTAACTGTGGTCTTGAAGTCTTCCAAACTAGTAAGAATTATATAAAAAGCCTTCCATCACACCTTCAAAATAAAACCTAAATCATATCTGTTGTATTCAATTAGATCAACTGGACTTGAATACAACAGATATACCATGACCTGGATGAATGAGAAACTTCACAAGCAAAACCTAAATCACATCTCCAGATAAAACTTGTGAGAAGTTATTGCTCAAAAGATTCAGCAATATTACTTACTGCTTGAACAATTCCTGTTTTCAGCCATGTGACCAGCTTGTAGTCATGTGACCAGCCCCTGCCTGCATTAATAGGCTCTCCTTCTCAACTGTCAAATTTTTCCCCAGGTACTTCCTGATTTCCCCAGCATTAATTCATAACTGAGCATGCTTCTCCCCCAGGGTGGACGGGCGGGGCAGAGGTCTAGTGATGTCACTCAACCTACTGGAAATAGGAAGTTTGAACATTCACCCCAATGTAATTTCTTACAGGCTCCAGCCAGAGATGTGATTGTCAGCTCATATTAAAAGAAATACTGCAGGTTTTCATTCAACCCTAACTTGTTTTGAGACCACAGTTGCCCTTTAAGATAAAATGGAGGGCTGACTTAACACTTGCTAATGATCTGGAGGGTTGATAATACTGGCTAATGATCTAGAGGGCTGATAACACCGACTAATGATCTGGAGGGCTGACAATACTGGGTTGTAAACTGGAGGCCTGATAACACTGGCTTATGATCTGGAGGGCTGAAAACACCAGGTAATGATTTAAAGGGCTGATAAAAGTGGGTTATGATCTGTAGGGCTAATAACCCTGGCTAATGATTTGGAGGGTTGATAACGCCGGGTAATGATCTGGAGAGCTGATAACACTGGGTAATGATCTGGAGGGCTGATAACATTGGCCAATGATCTGGAGGGCTGATAACATTGGCTAATGATCTGGAGGGCTGACAACAATGGCTATTGAACTGGAGTGCTGACGTAACACTGGCTAATGATCTGGAGGGCTGACATATCTGGCTAATGAACTGGAGGACAGTAACACTGCCTAAGAAATGGGAGGGCTGACTACACAGGCTAAGCATCTGGAGGGCTGATTAATACTGGCTAATAAACTGGAGGGCTGAATAATACTTGCTAATAAATGGGCGTGCTGACTAATAATGTGATTATATACTTGAGACTTCTATATATTGCTCTGCTCTCAGCTTCCTTCAATGCGCTGTCCAGACTGTTAGTAAGTAATCTGCTAAATTTTAGACACTGCTGTGCTGTTTCAATTAATCTGACAGTCTGGGCAGGAGTTTGAAGGGAGCCAAGATAAGCACATGCTACCCCCCATCCCCCCAATCATCTTTTAGCATTTCAGCCAAGGCAGGCAGCACATAGTTAAACTTTAAACTGAGGCAGTGTCTCCAAAACCTCATTCCTGACCACCCATTCTCATAAATCATTTTAGTTTAGGCTGTGGTACATGTAATCTCCCAGGAGCAGAGGAAGGGTTTTCTGTTCCTTGCCCATGTTAGGGCTAGAGGTGCACGTTGTTCTGTTTAAGCTTATTAATAGCTTCTGTGGCAGCCCAAATTTTTCATGGGAGACCAACTCGGGGGGCATTTGCCCCTCCGCCTACTGGGCCAGTCCTCCCCTGAAAATCATAACGGTCTCTATTAGGGGTCCTGCAAACAGGAAGTCAGTATTTCGGTAGCATTTATCTATACACAGACAAAATGCTTAATGGGCAGGTTAAGGTCTATGGGGTGGAAAAATACTGCTCTTTTTTCTTAAAAGTATATGTAATTGTACTGAACTTCCCCTTTATATATATGTATTACATACAGGAAAATTGTATATCTATGTGTGTAATTTATCACCATCTAAATGACCATAAATAGGTATAGTACTGATTTATATTAAATACAAGAAAAAATATATAGAGTTATAAAAGTACTTATAGAGCTAGAACTCCTATTTTTAATGGAATAGCCAAATTGGAAGGGCATGTCCATCCCTTTTTACAACGTGTTTCTGTAGTGTAGGGCTCCCTCCTCCAACCCCAAATGCCATAGTAGTTTCACACAAAACACCCCTGATCTGTACTTACATCACCTCTTTCCCCCGTCAATGTGTCAAGGCCCTCTGCTTGCATGAAATCCCCAGATTGACGGGGGAAAGAGGCGATGTAAGTACAGATCGGGGGTGTTTTGTGTGAAACTAATATGGCGTTTGGGGATGGGGGAGGGAGCCCTACACTACAGAAAAGGGGTTTTGTGCTAGGGGGAGGGAGAGAGAAATGGGAGGGAGGGGGAGGAGGTCTTTACTGAGCATGAAAAAAATTCTCCCGGAGGAGAGACAGGAGGCAGAGTCCTATATGGACTCTGCAGAGCTCCTGGTGGGCAGTTTTTTGGACTTTAGGGGGGGTTACTGGACAACCATTTGGAGCTGGGATGTGAGGTAAGGATTTTTCTACACTACATAGTGTTTAGACAAATTAAAAGCTTAAGCAACGTTAATGTCTGTTTGTTTTTACTATGGCAATCATAGCCAATTAACAAAAAAAAATTATATTTAAGGATTGTGTATGCTTGTGAAGGTTCTCATTCATCCAGGTCATGGTATATCTGAATTGTATTCAATTAGATCAACTGGAATTGAAGTTTAGTTCTTGAAGACGTTTCGCTAGTCATCCGACTGGCTTTGTCAATTCAGAATGACTTGTACAAGAATCTGTGGCAATTATGTACCCTGGAAAATCCCAAACAGCATATCACAGGCAGGTGTTAAGGGCGTGATTGCATAGTGGCTAAGAGGTGTTATAGGAATGCCCAGAGTAAGGTGTCAAAACTGCATTGTACATGGCAGACAGTTGGTGTTGAAACCCCCCCACACCTCTATTAAGGCTTGGTTTCTTTATTTTCACATAAAAGGCCTCCTTAACAAAAAAAAAACACTGTATCCCTGTCTGCTTTAAACCGAACAATACACTGAGGCAGCAATTAGTACACCCGAAAGACCCAATACCGAAACACAAGAAAAGCGACATCATATACTCACTGCAGTGCAATGAAGAATGCTCTGATTTGTATGTGGGGGAGACCAAACAGCAACTGCATCAACGTATGGCCCAGCACAGAAGAGCCAATTCCTCGGGTCAAGACTCAGACGTGTACCTGCATCTTAAGGATAAAGGACATACCTTTGAAGATTGTAATGTTAACATATTGGCAAAGGAACGTGACTGGTTCAAGAGAGGTGTTAAGGAGGCCATTTATGTGAAAATAAAGAAACCAAGCCTAAATAGAGGTGGAGGGGGTTCGACACCAATTGTCTGCCATGTACAATGCTGTTTTGACACCTCACTCTGGGCATTCCTATAACACCTCTTAGCCACTATCCAATCACGCCCTTAACACCTGGCTGTGATATGCTAATTAGGATTTTCCAGGGTACATAATTGCCACAGATTCTTGTACAAGTCATTCTGAATTGAGAAAGCCAGTCGGATGACTAGCGAAACGTCTTCAAGAACTAAACTTCAAGTCCATTTGATCTAATTGAATACAACAGATATAAGGTCTGTATATCAAAGAGCATCTAGACTCGCTCCCCACTCCCCTCTCCATAGGCATAAGGAAGACTTTCTGGTGGGGTCACGGGCAGCATTTGTGTGTGTTAAGCCTAGATATAAAGAGGAGGGGTTTGAGCTGGAAGAAAAAAACTTTTCTATAGGGGTAAACATGTCTGTCTGTCCCTATCTTTTTTTTCTATATCTGTCTGTCCCCTATCTCCCCACACAGATCTAAAGTTCACTGCCCATATATATAAATACCTCTGGTTTATGGTGTCTGTATACTGTATATACCCACATATATAACACACACATGCACAAGTTCTGTCTCTGTCAATATGTAAACATTTTTAGAAATGGTGTCATATAATGTCTCATATATTACAGAGGGGCAAGTAATAATGTTTGGTATTGTGTTACTATATAAAGATACCAGTTCAGTGATACAAACACAAATTTAAAGTATATATATACTCTAAAAATTAACTGTTTAAAAATGTAAAGTACTTGGGACAGGGAGGTAGGATTGATTATTCCTACCTCACAATATCGTTTAATTGAGGAGCTAGAGCACATTTATTTTTTATTTGCCAGGTTAGTCCTGGACTATTCCTGTATTAAAGATGGTACTGAAGCCAGGAGGATGTTTTGTAAAAGGCCTTTAGCCTGGACAGACTTGGGATGGGGACCGTCCAGTACTAAAGGACATCCGAAAGGACGTTCGGACATGGTGGAAAACCTTGTCCGATTGAGCGGTCCTCTATGGACCACACAATCGGTCGCGGTACCTGTTGGACGCGACCGACAGTCCTTCCTCCTGGTCAAAAGTATCTAACGGTCGGTCAGGAGGAAAAATCGCTAGGTGTGTACCTAGCTTAACCTGAATGGTAATTACTGGGGACACAGTAATCATTTGTTTCTTAATGATTAATTTAATGAAAAAGGAGCATATACACTACCATAGTAATACTTTACCACAATTTACTGCAATTTAATTTTTAGGCTACTCGCTAGAGTAGATATTCACAAGCATCATCATCTATCACCTCACAAAGGAATATGTGGATATGTTGAAAACATTGAGGATGGCCAACATAGAGCTGAGGGCCAGGATCGACTACCAGGCTCTAGTAACCAGACGATCTTGTGATCGGGCATGTAATACTCTATCAGGGTTATTCAATAAAAGTTCTTATCGTTTAAAATGGTGCTAATTTTGCCCCAACCAATCAGATCTTATTTACCATTTGAAAGCTAAGATCTGATTGGTTGGGGCAAAATTAGCACCATTTTAAACGATAAGAACTTTTATTGAATAACCCTGTATATACTCATTGCTCTTTATTAATTCAGTCCACATAGAAACATGGTAGACATGGTATGCAACACACACCGTACAACTGTACAAACCTTATCTAACTGGTCCAGATGAAGGCAAACACAAAACCCCAAATCCTTTATTAGTTTATTTCTCCCAGAGTAGCTGCAGCCATAAGACCAAAGTCCACCAGACTTATATACTAAATATATACTTGCAAGTGCATTCTGCCTACCCAAAACCCCAGTCTTAATATCAGGACATACCAGGCTAAAAAAAGCACCTGACTTACAAAATCTGTAAATAGGCTGCATTATACGATATATAAAAAGATATATAAAATGTAAGTGTTTCGAACCTACCTTGGATGTGGTGTGTGGATACTATTTAAATAGGTCATTATTTAAATTGGGAGTCATGAGACTTAAGCATTGCATTTTAATGCTATTAAACACCTGGTCATAAATACACTCAAAGACTGTGATATGAATGTTATATAAGGAGCTACTGACTAACTGGATGGTAATAAATAAGGAGTGATTATGCCTATTGATAGTTTAACCTGTAAGCTTTTAATCAATAGTCAAAATATTTAAAACTAAAATATACTTTTTTTAATATTATACAGTCATCATTAAGGAAACCCCTTGAATTGTGGGTGACTGTGTGTTGAAATGTGATTGATATATCTGGTGTATTCAGTTAGATCAACTGGACTTAAAGTTTAGTTCTTGAAGACATTTCGCTACTCATCCGACTGGCTTTCTCATCTCAGAATGACTTGTACAAGAATCTGTTGGCAATTAAGTACCCTGGAAAGTCCCAATTAGCATATGACAGCCAGGTGTTAGGGAATGTAAGGCGTGATTGCATTGTGGCTAAGAGGTGTTATAGGAACTGCCCAGGGTATGGTGTCAAAACAGAAGCCAATAGCTAATACCCCACGCAGTGGGTAAATTCCTTTCCAGGATTTACCCACATTCACAATCGCGATATTGAATTGGAGCATTCACCCAAAGCGATAGCGGCTCTGGGTAAATGAGCCTGAAAGGGTAGTATTTACAAAGGAGCAATATTATTAACTTCTGTATATACTGAACACACCTTACTGCTTATTTATTCTGTGCTCCAGAAAAAAGGTGGGGCATGGCTTGTGGAGGTGGGTAACTAACACTGACTGTGAACTGAAGGACTGGCTTAACAGTTGTTGGTGAACTGGAGGGCTGACCTAACAATGGCTGCTGAACCCTCCAGTTCAGCAGACACTGTTAGGGCAGCCCTCAGTTTAGCAGACACTGTTAGGGCAGCCTACAGTGACTGGTACATACAAGTTTGCCCGAAAGTGACTGGTACATAAAAGTCTGTCCACAGTAAGTGTGACTGGTACATAAAAGTCTGTCCACAGTGAGTGTGACTGGTACATATGTTTGCCCACAGTTATGGTAAATACAGTTTTATACACAGTGACTGGTACATACAAGTTTGCCCAGTGACTGGTAAATACAACTTTGCCCACAGTGAGCTCGACTGGTACATATAACTTTTCCCACAATGACTGGTACATACAAGTTTGCCCACAGTGACTGGTACAAATAAGTTTGATCTTATTGTGCCAGGACTCAGGTGATGGCAAGCATAGGCAGGATCAGGAGAGACACACACAGATACTGCAGTTTTTTTGCAGTGAGTGTGATCGTGGTTCTCATGGTCGTGCATGAAATTTTTTTTGTTGTTCTCACAGCTGCACTTGGGGATGGGCCCCCAGCAGTCCCCTCTTCCAAGTGGGCCCCAGGCATTTGCCTAGGTTGCCTTGTGGGCAATCTTGCCCTGCTGCCGAGAAAGAGTTATCTTTGTTTCTTGTGGATACAGATAAGTACTTTATAAACAGCAATGAAAATGTAGCCACCGTGCTGCAAACATCAACAGGGAAACTTTTAGGGGCCTAAAGCCCAATTCTTGTAATTAAGAAGAAACATTTAGTAATATACTAAATATGATTACTACAGTATATCAGGCAGTGAATATTCTCATTAGCTGATTCTCATGGCACACTGACTCAGTAGAGGAGATGTAAGTTATTCCTGGTAGATCAAAATATAGTTACTCCATATTTTTAATGGAAGTATAACAGCAGTCACTTCTTCATTGGTGTTATTCCCTTAATCAAGGGCAGACATATAGGAGTTTACATTTGCTTAATTTTTTCTTGGCAGTGATGATGTTATATCTGTTGTATTCAATTAGATCAACTGGACTTGAAATGTAGTTCTTGAAGACGTTTCGCTAGTCATCCGACTGGCTTTCTCAATTCAGAATGACAAGAATCTGTGGCAATTATGTACCCTGGAAAATCCCAATTAGCATATCACAGCCAGGTGTTAAGGGTGTGATTGGATAGTGGCTAAGAGGTGTTATAGGAACGCCCAGAGTAAGGTGTTAAAACAGCATTGTACATGGCAGACAGTGATGATGTTGTTGATTCTTTCTAGATTTTGTCTATCCCCCATGATCAACAACAATGCATATGCATTTACCATCTGGGTCTGGGTGATAGTTTTCCCCAATTGACCATCGAGACTGTAATTCCATATCATCAGAGATTTACTGCATAATGCATTCTGGTAAAGGGCGGTGAAGGGTTCAGGATCCCTAACAGGCGGTATTAGTTCCCAGGGCTTTCAAAGGTGCTGTGATTGATTGCAGGTCATTTGCAGGAAACATATCATACACATAAATAGATAGTTGGTCAGAATCAGAGGAATTGAGCCTAAAGTATAAGACATTCACTTAGATGTCCACTTCAGGGTAAACATAGAACATAGATCATGGTTTTCAATGGTGCTGAGCTTCCTATTAAACTGTGGACATTTCTACAATGCTGTATGTTATCTGATAACTACTAAGCAGTACTTGATAACATAAGCAGAAAAGAACAAAAATACCTTATGGTAGACTGGGGTCTCAATACAAGTGTCCTTTATTAAAAATGACACACTTCTACCTTTAAAATGACACCAGGATTGTGCTTCTAGCTGAAGTCTATCCAAAGTTACAGCAGTATAAAGGGTGTTTTTTCTTGCTTTTGATCTGTGACATCACCAGAATTTTGGGATCTGCCTCCAAATTTAAGGTTGGGCATGTCCACTGCTGGGACAGAGCATCACCAGCTGCATCATAAGCTGCTGATCTTAAATCAATTTAAAAGCTAACAAGCCTGAAAAGAAATTTTTTTCTTTCCCTTATGTGCGTGGTGCTTCTTACACAGAACATTATGTGACTGTCCCTGAGACTCACTCAGACAGGACAGACCAGGGACTGTAACATTACATTCCTATAACTTAAGATCCAGAGAATCTAGAGACATCGTTGTAGGCTTGTTTGAAAGATATATAGGATATTAAAGTACAGCAAAGAAGGCACTTGTAACAACGTGATGAGCTCTAACAATTGGACAAAAAGTGGTCAGGAGCGAGTTTAGACACAATATACCATGGAATTGGTTAAGTAAGGGGAAGGTGACAGGATCCTTTAAGTGTGGACAATGTAAGGCTTGTCAATAATATGTGCAAGAAAAAACAGGACTTCATATATGGATTGAATAATAATAAATATGTGAACAAAAATTTCATTAATTGTAAATCCACTGGTGTAATTTATATGCTGGAATGTGCCTGTGCTAAAAGGTACATAGGTAAAACAATAAGACAGCTGGGGACAAGAATCTTGGAGCACGTTAGAAACATCTTAAATAAAGAAGAAACTAGCTCCGTTGCAAGACACTATGCCCAATGCCAGAATAGTAACCCAGAAGGGATGCTCTGTTGGGGCATTGAGAAGGTTAATAAACCTACCTGGGGACGCAATTGGGATAGATTCATATTACAAAAAGAAGCGAGGTGGATATATGAAGCCAATATAGTGGCTCCTGGTGGTTTAAATGAAGAGCTTGTTTACCACTGTTTCTTGTAACAAACATCCCTTTAATGTGTGCCACTAGCTGTCTTGTTGCTCTAGCCTGTTCTGTTCGGTTAAGGTGCTTGGATGTGCGTTTTTTGGTACGTTTTCATTTATTTTTTATACATTTCCATTTAATAATATATTTATAAATCCATTGTGTTTGGGAGCCATCTTTGTAGTCAGGCATTTAGGCATGTTATGTTATGATATTTGTAGTACACGTAGGTACTTTATATATTTTAGGTTGTTTTTATACCTGCAGTATATTAGAATAACTTTAGGCTAATAAATTTAGCTATGACTGTATTGGATATTTATATACAGGAAGATGAAGTGTACTTCTTAAAGTTCCCCCTATAGTAATATGTGCAACATGGAACATTAAGGAAAACAGAAAATCAAAATTACTTACCGAGATTTTCTTTCCCTGGATTGAAAGACGGTAGTGGAAGTGAATGGGTTAATTCTTCCCTCCGGATGAGTGACAGGCTTGTTCCCCAATAAAAACGTCTGCTCCTCCCCCTTACCTTTATGTCTTTAACAACTGTGTTTCCTGATTGTATCTCTATAATTTTTTTTGGGGGGG
>JAACNH010005247.1:0-20962 GCA_019447015.1 Hymenochirus boettgeri | reverse complement strand
TTTATAGCTGTATATGCGGTAGGTAGTGCTTGGATTGATGGGTAGGTGTGAATGACTTGCAGACTGAGGATCTGATATCTGGTTGTGGCCGTGGTTTAGTATGGGTGGTTCGAATTAAGTTGTTTTGTGGTGTTGTGAGGCTGTGCTGTATGATTGTGATGTGATGCATATGACTTGTTGTTGGTGCTTGGTCAATGGTTGCAGTGGTGGTGATTATGTAGTGGGGTGTTGGTTGAGTGCTGGTGATGCCCTTGGATCAACATGGGTGGCTGTGGTATCATGAGGAATTCATTACGTGTTGTTATTCCAAGGTGGGGTTGCTTGTGGAGGGTTTTAATCTTTTAAGAGCCAGTTCCCATATTAAGAGTCGTCTAGGAGATTAGTGGGTGTGTCTGTGGATGTAAACTTGTACCTTTTTGCCTCTGGTGATAAGATAAATTGGGTCCCGGGTATCTGGTTGCATCCTGATTCTCAATAACCTAAGTGGTTTTGTGTTCTAACAATGGTAAATGTGGGAGAGCTGGAAGCCACTTAATACAAATTGTCGTCCGGTACTGCCAGTGCCCCCAGGTCTGTTGGTCTTTTCAGTCCTTCTATACTCACTTTATATCTGCTCGAGAGATATAGCAGTATATATACCATATATAGAATAAGTGATCTCAATGGAATGTATATTGGGCGATGCCATAGAACTACAGTGTCTTTAGAAGTCCTATCCTTTAACTTTATACGATTGCGGAGGCCAGAAAAATATCCTTTCCTCCAAATACCAAGAACAACCCTAAGTTGGTAAAAACCAAAATGATGGGCACCAAAACAGATATTAATTAGCCTTCTAAACCTAGCTTGGTTTTAGTTTGAATCGATTTACAGTATTAAAGTTGAAGTTTTCTCTGTAAAACTGTTTTAACGTAAGCTGACAATTTCAATTGTGCCACTAGGGGTCCTCATATGCCAAATTATAAACCACTGATCTCAGACCAACAGTGCCATTAAATGTAACAATTTTACAGACCTTGCAAATGCTGCTGGCATTATTATTTAGTGTAAACACAGATCTGATAGTGCACCTCAGATTAAAGGTTCGTACACCACGTGCGATCACGAGTCCCGACCCGCAACGCACGATGTGTACAAACGAACGTTTCGGCTGATAATCAGTCCGTGTAGGCATGTAGGCACTTCATCGGCCGAAACGGACGTTCGGTTAGGGAATGTTGCCTAACCGACCTGGCAGATCTCCAAACGAATGACCGTTTCAGATGATAAAGTGCCCATACACGGCTGATTATCGGGCGAAACGTTCGTTCGTGCACATCATGCGTTGCGGGTAAGGTTTCCATACACTGGGTCAAACCCCCAAAACCCACTTCTCACTATACTTTTTCAGCGATGCTCTTAACTTACAAACACGATCACTCGCTGAAAGGTATAGCGGCTGATCTGCTGCTACATGTCATTTTCAAGCTGCAAGAGCAGAGAGAGGAGGAGCCTTGACATCAGCCATTGGGGTGTGATAGACATCAGCATCATGGCTTTAACTGTCGGCCGATATCCAGAAGCTGTCAGAGGATAGGAGAGAGCCATGGTGAGGAATCCGGTTGTGGGAACAGGTATGTATAAAGCACGGTACACACACGTGCAATATTTCAGCCAATCAATAGTTTAGTGTATCGCGTCGATCTGGCCGAAATATTGCATTTTTTCTTTTTGGGATGGACTGACCATTCGTCCGAAATGAATCAGACATGCCCGAAAGCCACTATTGCCTCAACAACAGTCATTCCTCCTGGCCAACCGAAGAGCTGAACGGCCAGTCAGGAGGGAATGTTGAGTGGTGTGGACCGTGCGTAAAGTGGGTTGGGGAGGGGCTAAGGTACGAGTAAAGTTTACCAAAGAGTGGACATGCCCTTTAAGTGACTTTCTTACAATAGTTTCAGAATACAGGTTCCTCACATCAGGATCTAATATGTTTTAAATGTGGGGGCAAAACGTTAACGAGTAAAAGTTAAGTGAACATTTCCCCTCTAGGTGCACTTACTGGCCTGTCAAGTTCGATCTTAGCCCCATTCACAAGCTGGCATTTCAACCACATAGATAAACTGGTGTCCAGGCGTCTGCTCATGTGTGGAGGGCCCCATCAGCTATTGATCTAGCAGAACGGATAACAACAGCTTATGGAGCAACTACACACGTCGATTGTCATGTATGTAGCATTCGGAAACCCGACAATTGCCCGATCCGTTACAAGGTATTCAATAAAAGTTCTTATCATTAAAAATGGTGCCCCAACCAATCAGATGTTCCCTTTCAAATGTTAAATAAGATCTGATGGTTGGGGCAAAATTAGCACCATTTTAAATTATAAGATTTGAATCTCCCTGAAAGGTATGGAGCAACTATACACGTCAGATTGTCATTCGGACAAGTTAGCCTTCAAACATTCAGCACTCACTTCGTTGGCAGAATCTTACCAAGTGGACAACGAATTTCTGCTTTGGGTCCCAATCGCCTGTGTGTGTGCGCTTGGTTGATGTTGTTCAATGATCAAAAGCCACTGAACACATACACATCCAAAGCGCCACTTTCTTGCCACGTTCTCTTGGAGATTGCAGACAAAATTAACATGTGTTCGAACCTTTAGGTCTTCAGTGGAGATGTAATGTGGATTCGAATAGAACCTGGTTTGAGGGTTTCGAAGTCCCGATGAACCTTTGGAACTACGGATTTACGGAAACCTCGGATTTTTGGAATTTTCGATTTTTATTGAAGATCGAAAGTAGACGATCATCGAAAATCAAAAGTAGACTATTAGCGAAAAATCGAATCCTCGAAAGTAATGATCGATTTTGGTAACCCTAGAAATAATGATCGATTTCGGTAACCCTAGAAAGATGATCGATTTCGGTAACCCTAGAAGTAATGATCGATTTCGGTAGCCCTAGAAAGTAATAATCAATTTCGGTAACCCTAGAAAGTAATGATGGATTTTGGTAACCCTAGAAAGTAATGATCGATTTCGTTAACCCTAGAAAGTAATGATCGATTTCGGAACCCTAGAAAGTAATGATGGATTTGGGAACCCTAGAAAGTAATGATCTATTTCGTTAACCCTAGAAAGTAATGATCGGTTTCGGTAACCCTAGAAAGTAATGATCGATTTCGGTAACCTAGAAAGTAATGATCGATTTCGGTAGCCCTAGAAAGTAATAATCAATTTCGGTAACCCTAGAAAGTAATGATCGGTTTTGGTAACCCTAAAAGTAATGATCGATTTCGTTAACCCTAGAAAGTAATGAGCGATTTCGGTAACCCTGAAAGTAATGATGGATTTCGGTAACCCTAGAAAGTAATGATCGATTTCGTTAACCCTAGAAAGTAATGATCGATTTCGTAACCTAGAAAGTAATGATCGATTTTGGTAACCCTAGAAAGTAGATCGATTTCGGAACCTAAAGTAATGATCGATTTCTGTAACCCTAGAAAGTAATGATCGATTTTGGTAACACCTAGAAAGTAATGATCGATTTCGGTAACCCTAGAAAGAATGATGGATTTCGGTAACCGTAGAAAGTAATGGTGGATTTCGATAACCCTAGAAAGTAATGATGGATTTCGGAACCCTAGAAAGTAATGATCGATTTTGTCAACCCTAGAAAGTATGATCGATTTCGGTAACCCTAGAAAGTAATGATCGATTTTGTTAACCCTAGAAAGTAATGATCGATTTCGGTAACCCTAGAAAGTATAATCGATTTCGTTAACCCTAGAAAGTAATGATCAATTTCGGTAACCCTAGAAAGTAATGGTCGATTTCGTAACCCTAGAAAGTAATGATTGATTTTGTTAACCCTAGAAAGTAATGATCGATTTTGGTAACCCTAGAAAGTAATGATCGATTTGGAACCTAGAAATAATGATCGATTTCGGTAACCCTAGAAAGTAATAATCGATTTTCGTTACCCTAGAAAGTAATGATCGATTTCGGTAACCCTAGAAAGTAATGATTGATTTCGGTAATCCTAGAAAGTAATGATCGATTTCGATAACTCTCGTAAACAGAATGCGGAAGCTTGAAACAGCCCGATCGTGAGGAAAGATAGTTTTAAAATAAGTTTTGGTTCTATTTACGGGTTCCCCAGACCATTCCCCAGGTCTCTGGGTCATTTACAGTAACCGACTATTACTATTTGTCCCTCAAATGGACAGAAACTTTCTCCCATACCCTAGAAAGTAATGATCGATTTTGGTAAGCCTAGAAAGTAATGATCGATTTTGGTAACCCTGAAAGTAATGATCGATTTTGGTAACTAGAAGCAATGATCGATTTCGGTAACCCTAGAAAGTAATAATCGATTTCGTTAACCCTAGAAAGTAATGACGATTTCGGTAACCCTGAAAGTAATAATCGATTTCGGTAACCCTAGAAAGTAATAATCGATTTCGGTAACCCTAGAAAGTAATAATCAGTTTCGGTACCCTAGAAAGTAATAATCGATTTCGTTAACCCTAGAAAGTAATGATCGATTTCGGTAACCCTAGATAAGTAATGTCGATCGGTAACCTAGAAGTAAGATCGATTTCGGTAACCCTAGAAGTAATAATCGATCGTTAACCCTGAAGTAATGATCGATTTCGGTAACCCTAGAAGAATAATCGATTTCGTTAACCTAGAAAGTAATGATCGATTTCGGAACTCTCGTAAACAGAATGCGGAAGCTGGAAAACAGCCCCGATCGTGAGGAAAGATCGTTTTAAAATAAGTTTTGGTTCTCATTTACAGTTCCCCAGACCATTCCCCAGGTCTCGTGTGTCATTTACAGTAACCGACTATTACTATTTGTCCCACAAAATGGACGGAAACTTTCTCCCATAAACTTCTATGGTCTGTTTAGAATTTTCCAAAAATTCGAAAACGGAACGAAACTCAACAGTTTGGAACATCTCTATCTTCAGCTGTAACTTGGTAACTAGACCAAGCACAGCCAGATACCCACAGGTTAAACACCGGTTGTAATTGTGTTTGTAAGCCCCACGCTGTGAGGCAAGGATGGAATATCTGCAGCATTCTGCCTTTTCTTGACCTACAAGCTTCAGCATTTCCCAAACGTCCAACGGGATTACAAACCTGCTAGAGGCTTAGAAAGCTGCAGCCCATAACGGAGTGTGTTCAAGTGAATGCATCGTGTTCAGAGGACTGCAAGGAAACATGAATACAAGCAAACCCCAAATAATCTATAGAAACGAGCACTGCTGTGTGACGTTTGTGCAGTCCTCTGGCCTTTGCCTTTAGCTGACACTGTGTGTTGATCCTGCTGCTTGGTGAATTCTGCAGCGTCACTGGTTCAAGAGGAATGTGGATAACATTGTTGTGTCTTATGTACAGAATGCAGCTGGACAAGGGTCAAGGAGGAGGGGTGACCGGACGCATTGCACGGATATTTTTACAAGGGGTATTTATTCTACTATCTGCACCCCTGCCCTAAACTCACTTATTCCACACCGTGTCCGATCATACTTTTGTCCGATTCGGATGAACGTTCGGTAGGACACGGCCGAAAACCCATGCAATCATTTCGGTCGGCCAAAATATTGCATGGTGTGTATATTGCATTTGGACCAAATCCAGAAAGCATCAGACCCCCTGACAAGCAACCAACAAACATACACAATGGTGTAGATCAAGATCAAGAGTTAGCATCACAAACATGCCCATCTCCACCCTGTGAGCTACAATACCAAAGTCCCTATAATGCCACTCACAGCATTCACCATATGGGGTTAAAGGGATAAATCAGCACATTCATCAGCGCATACCTAGACAGAATGGGCCCCTTCCGTGTTGTGTATAGTGGACGCCTTGTATAAGTGGAAGGGAGGGAGGGTGTAAAGTCCCTATTGCAGTTGTACCCCCGCTCCATACAACCCTACAAGTATGTGTATACTGCTTTCAATGGCTTAACTAGGAATCACTGCGCAAAACTATGCCTTGGTAAACCTGTTCAGTAGCCTGCCTCATGGGAATTAAAGTGCTACAGCCGATATGTTGGCCAGGTCGATCACACAGACCATTGAAAACCACAAGATCTGTTTCTGACGTGTCCGATACATTTTTTTTTGTCCGCTATATCTGCAGACCACAAAAAAGTCAATCACTGCGTTCGATGAGCTCAAAATATCACCTGTTCGTGCATATTTGTTCATCCCATTTGGTTTTCCACTAGGAATCATTGGGACTCCCAGCAAAATTTTAATGGGGCCCCTTTCCCGCTTAATCTACAGTAATGTTCTGTGAGGAGGCTGATCTGGTGAAAATGAAGATGGGCCCCCCCTGGTAGCTCCGTCCCTGTTTCCCCATCCTTGCTCTGTTTGTGCTTATTGACGATTTTCCTGTAAACCAGTGTTTGAAAAGTCAATTAATAAAAGGATCCCATTCAATTAGTTTTCCCAACATGAAAATAAGATCTGGCTAGAAAATCATTTCGAACAGTCGGGGTTATTCAATAAAAGTTCTTAGCGTTAAAATGGTGCTAATTTTGCCCCAACCAATCACATGTTAGCTTTCAAATGTTACATAATTTCTGATTGGTTGGGGCAAAATTAGCACCATTTTAAACGGTAAGAACTTTTATTGAATCTACCTGAGTGTGTTTCTGTATTAGCAAGAGATTTAAAATACCCGTTACAGATTGTTGATGTTTCCACGGGATCAAACACTTTATAACCCCAAGGACTTTGACTCTACGGTGTGTTTGTTGTGTGAATCTCTAGTAAGAGATTTATTGTCCCATAACACTGCCTGTTAAGGAAACGATAATTACACTTATTGTAAACGACAGGAACAGAACTTCAATCATGTCTACACATTCATTTTTTACTGCTTAATGTAATTAGGTATGTGTGTCATTTCTCCCTTATTCCACAATATGTTAAAATGTGCACTGAGAACCAAAGTAGTAATTGGTTTAACAAAAAGGAAACCCTTCAAGGAATGTACTCTTATCTTTTACACTTACCGGCACATTACTGGAAACTATCATTCATTTTTTTGTCGATATGTCCCCTATTTCTTAGTCTGAAGCATCTTACGTTTCAGCTGTCAATCAAGTGCTTATTACCATAATCTCTTCTGTTATGTATAGTTTTGGCTGTAGCTGGAATGGTGACAGTTGGTACATGATTTGCATGGTGGGAAATTCCCTCACACAATAGTGCCTCATAGGGAAAGGTATCAGTAAAGGTATGCATGATCAGCTGTCTTAAACTGTTGCTGGTTCAGCACTGGAGATTTTAACAGCTGATTGAATGTACCTTGACTGCGCTAACGCCGGGGGGGGGGGGAAGATGGGGAGGGGTCAGGGGCCCAGCCACTTAACTTGCAGGGGTCCCCAGCCGTTTCGCTAGTGCTTATACCTGAGAACGCCATAAGGAGCACGGACAGGAGCCCGTGACATAGCGCTACATAGAAGGAAATCAGTTTTGATAATATTTCCCTATAACTATGTACAGTTACACCTAGCCCATCAGCACCTACTGATCTTTTAATATTACAGGGCTTATTTTATACTGTATCGTATACGCATTAAACAACATTGAGACTTTTCCTATATGTAGGACACTGTTTTTTGTAAATAACATAGTAAGAACTTGTAACTATATAGTTTATCCTGATAGCAGGGTTTGCATATTATAGTGTTGCTATTATTTTTATCAGGTTTTATTGTATATATTTATGTGATGCAATTAATGGTTTATATATATTTGCTATTTAGCATGGGAGATCTTTATCATTGATGGTTATTATTATTCTATAGTTTCTTTTGGCTATGGTCCCAGGCGCCTTTATTTACACAGTATCAAGGGTGGGGAAACAAGTGTGGCAGATTCATTATTTATTGTTAAAATGAATAACGCACACACACCAACCCACAAATTCCCTATATTGCTTATGTTGTACTTCTGCAACAAAAGGTTGATGGGAGTTGTAGTTCTGCAAGGCACATGTTGGCTTATCTTATCCATGTTCTTATGGTTGCGTTATCTCTCAGTGTACACATGACTAGGATCTGTCATTAGAAGAGGATGCTAGTGACAATTAACCCTGTGTTGTTTAGCTATGGCTTCCGGCTTTGCTCATGGGGGACTTGACATAGGGAGGTGGGGGGAACTTAAAGACTGGAAACCTTAGTAATCCCTCTGATTGTTACTTTGTCTAACTATTGAGTCTCTCACTGCTTTCCTAATAACATCAGTGGTGCTTAAAACAGCAAGCCTTTGCCGAAACCGGGATCGAACCAGGGACCTTTAGATCTTCAGTCTAACGCTCTCCCAACTGAGCTATTTCGGCGCTGCTTGTAGTACCTTTTAACACTTTGTGTGACTTGCCTCATTGCACTCTACTGTTTAAACTTCTAGCTACATGTGCATTTATAGTAATAGCAGGAAAAGCCTGTGACTGATTAGGAATGAAAAAATATCTGGTTGGTGGTAAACGGATTAACACGTTTTTATATTATGTATGTACTATAATTTTATTTATAAAGCTCCACTTTGATACACAGCGTTGTACATTATAAAATACAGAGTATGTATGTAGTAATTTTATTTATATAGCGCCACTTGGTACACAGCACTGACATTATAACAATACAGATTATACAGTATGTATGTATAATTTTATTATAAAGCGCCACTTGGGTACGCAGCGCTGTACATTATAACAATACAGATATACAGTATGTATGTATATGTTTATTTATATAGCGCCACTTGGGTACACAGCACTGTACATTATAACAATACAGATTATACAGTATGTATGTATAATTTTATTTATAAAGCGCCACTTGGGTACGCAGCGCTGTACATTATAACAATACAGATTATACAGTATGTATGTATATGTTTTTTATATAGCGCCACTTGGGTACGCAGCGCTGTACATTATAACAATACAGATTATACAGTATTATGTATAGTTTTTATATAGCGCCACTTGGGTACACAGCGCTGTACATTATAACAATACAGATTATACAGTATGTATGTATATGTTTATTTATATAGCGCCACTTGGGTACACAGCGCTGTACATTATAACAATACAGATTATACAGTATGTATGTATATGTTTATTTATATAGCGCCACTTGGGGACACAGCGCTGTACATTATAACAATACAGATTATACAGTATGTATATGTTTATTTATATAGCGCCACTTGGGGACACAGCGGCTGTACATTATAACAATACAGATTATACAGTATGTATGTGTATGTTATTTATATAGCGCCCACTTGGGTACACAGCGCTGTACATTATAACAATACAGATTATACAGTATGTATGTATATTTATTTATAGCGCCACTTGGGGACACAGCGCTGTACATTATAACAATACAGATTATACAGTATGTATGTATATGTTTATTTATATAGCGCCACTGGGGGACACGCGCTATACATTATAACAATACAGATTATACAGTATGTATGTATATGTTTATTATATAGCGCCACTTGGGTACACAGCGCTGTACATTATAACAATACAGATTATACAGTATGTATGTATATGTTTATTATATACCGCCACTTGGGTACACAGCGCTGTACATTATAACAATACAGTTTATACAGTATGTATGTATATGTTTATTATATACCGCCACTTGGGTACACAGCGCTGACATTATAACAATACAGATTATACAGTATGTATGTATATGTTTATTTATATACCGCCACTTGGGTACACAGCGCTTTACATTTTAACAATACAGATTATACAGTATGTATGTATGTTTATTTATATAGCCCCACTTGGGTACACAGCGCTGTACATTAAACAATACAGATTATACAGTATGTATGTATATGTTTATTAATATAGCGCCACTTGGGGACACAGCGCTGTACATTATAACAATACAGTATATACAGTATGTATATGTTTATTTATATAGCGCCACTTGGGGACACAGCGCTGCATTTAACAATACAGTTATACAGTATGTAGTATATGTTTATTTATATAGCGCCACTTGGGTACACAGCGCTGTACATTAAACAATACAGATTATACAGATGTATGTATATGTATTTATATAGCGCTACTTGGGTACACAGCGCTGTACATTACAACAATACAGATATACAGTATGTATGTATATGTTTATTTATATAGCACCACTTGGGTACACAGCGCTGTACATTATAACAATACAGATTATACGGTATGTATGTATATGTTTATTTATATAGCGCTACTTGGAGACACAGCGCTGTACATTATAAAAACAACAGATTACAGTATGTATGATATGTTATTTATAAAGCGCCACCTGGGTAAGCAGCGCTGTACATTATAAATACACAGAGCATACAAACAAGGAGATAAGTGCAAGCAATCACAGATAGATAAAAATTAAATAAATACAATTTCATACATCGGTTAGAAAGCATATATATCATATATATATAAATGAGTATAAAGTGATATAGTGTGCAACAAGCCTTGACACATTAGGAATGAGATCCCTGCCTGAAGAGCGCACATCTAAGTGAGGATATTTAAGGTAGTATAAGGATATTTATTCTTATATTACCAACAGTACAGTTGCCTTGTAAGCAGGTAAACCAACTGAATGCCTGTAGTTTCTTTGTATGTTTTCTCAATTAGCTCTTTTGCACTTACGTCCTATTCCTAGCTAGTGATGTAACAGGAAGAAGTGTTAGTGTTCTATAAGCTCTGGTGCTGAGAGCACAGTTTGGTTTAGATTAATAAAAAATACAAGTTCCGCTAAACTGAAAGTCTGGTTATTTGGTGCAATCACATAACACGTACAACAGATATATAATATATAGTGCGGAGAACGAAACTACTAAAATAAACAATTTTACAGGGTCAGATCCCCAGGTTACAGGGTCGGACTGGACCACAGGATACAGGTCGGAAGGCCCACCAAAATACAGGTCGGACTGGCCCACTAGTATACAGTGTTGGAACACCAGGATACAGGGTCGGACTGGCCCACCAAAATACAGGGTCGGACTGGCCCACTAGTATACAGTGTTGGAACACCAGGATACAGGGTCGGACTGGACCACCAGGATACAGGGTTGGACTGGCCCACATATACAGTGTTAGAACACCAAGATACAGGGTTGGACTGGACCACCAGGATACAGGGTCGGACTGGCCCATAGTATACAGTGTCGGAACACCAGGATACAGGGTCGGACGGCCCACTAGTATTCAGTGTTGGAACACCAGGATACAGGGTCGGACTGGACCACCAGTATACAGGTCGGACTGTCCCACTAGTATACAGTGTTGGAACACCAGGATACAGGGTCGGACTGTTTCCGACACTGTATACTAGTGGGACAGTCCGACCCTGTATCCTGGTGGTCCAGTCCGACCCTGTATCCTGGTGTTCCGACACTGTATACTAGTGGGTTTCGCCACAATTTTATGTTCGGGTCGCTAGGGGCCGGAGATATTGCTTTTTTTCAGTTTTTGTGGGTTGACGGACCTATTCTGTCCGAATATCTCATGAATGCCCGTACAGCCATATTGCCTCAACCAACGTCATCTCCGGGCCACCGGAGCTAAACGGGCCTCAAGGGGGAATGTGTGTGTGAGACCGTGCGTAAGTGGGTTGGGGCTAAGGACGGTATAAAGTTTACCAAAGAGTGGACATGCCCTTAAGTGACTTTCTTACAATTAGTTCGATACAGGTTCCTCAATCAGATCTAATAGTTTATAATGTGGGGCAAAACGTTACGGAAAGTAAGTGAACATTTTCCCCCCTCTAGGGCACCTACTGGCCTGTCAAGTTTCGTTATCGCCCCTTCACAAGGCTGGCATTTCAACCACATAAGATAAACTGGTGTCCAGGCGTCTGCTCATGTGTGGAGGGCCCATCGCTATTGATCTAGCGAACGGATACAAACGCTTATGGGAGAACTACAAACGTCGATTGTCATGTATGGCTTGCTCGAACCCGCACATTTGCCCGATCCGTTACAAGGTTATTCAATAAGTTCTTATCATTAAAATGGTGCCCCAACCAATCAGATGTTCCCTTTCAAATGTTAAATAAGTCTGATTGGTTGGGCAAAATTAGCACCATTTTAAATTATAAGATTTGAATCTCCCTGAAAGCGTATGAGCAACTATACACGTCAGATTGTCATTCGACAAGTTAGCCTTCAAACATTCAGCACTCACTTCGGTTGGCAGAATCTTACCACATGCGACAACGATTTCTGCTTTGGGTCCCAATCGCCTGTGTGTGTGCGCTTGGTTGATGTTGTTCAATGATCAACGCCACTGAACACATACAACCATCCAAGCGCCACTTTCTTTTGCCCACTCTCGTTCTTGGAGATTGGACACAAAATAACATGTGTTCGACCTTAGGTCTTCAGTGGAGATGAATTTGGATTCGAATAGAACCTGGTTTCTGAGGGTTTCGAAGTCCCGATGAACCTTTTGGAACTCACGGATTTCACGAACCTGGATTTTTGGAATTTTCGATTTTATTGAAGACGAAAGTAGACGATCATCGAAAATCAAAGTAGACTATTAGCGAAAAATCGAATCCTCGAAGTAGATCGATTTTGGTAACCCTAGAAATAATGATCGATTTCGGTAACCCTAGAAAGTAATGATCGATTTCGGTAACCCTAGAAAGTATGATCGATTTCGGTAGCCCTAGAAAGTAATAATCATTTCGGTAACCTAGAAAGTAATGAGGATTTTGGTACCCTAGAAAGTAATGATCGATTTCGTTAACCCAGAAAGTAAGATCGATTTCGGTAACCCTAGAGTAATGATGGATTTCGGTAACCCGAGAAGTAATGATCTATTTCGTTAACCCTGAAAGTATGATCGGTTTGGTAACCCTAGAAGTATGATCGTTTCGGTAACCCTAGAAAGTATGATCGATTTCGGTAGCCCTAGAAAATAACCAATGTTGTAGATAAATAAGCACCTAAATATGATCGGTTTTGGTAACCCTAGAAAGTAATATCGATTTCGTTAACCCTAGAAAGTAATGATGCGAATTTGCGTAACCCTAGAAAGTAATGATGATTTCGAGGTAACCCTAGAAAGTATTGATCGATTTCGTGTAACCCTAGAAAGTAATGATCGATTTTGTAACCCTAGAAGTAATGATCGATTTTGTAACCCTAGAAAGTAATGATCGATTTCGGTAACCCTAGAAAGTAATGATCGATTTCTGTAACCCTAGAAGTATGAGATTTGGTACCAGAAAGTAATGATCGATTTCGGTAACCCTAGAAAGTAATGATGGATTCGGTAACCGTGAAAGTAATGGTGGATTTTCGATAACCCTAGAAAGTAATGATGGATTTCGGTAACCCTAGAAAGTAATGATCGATTTTGTCAACCCTAGAAAGTAATGATCGATTTCGGTAACCCTAAAGTAATGATCATTTTGTTACCCTAGAAAGTAATGATCGATTCGGTAAACCCTAGAAAGTAAATCGATTTCGTTAACCCTAGAAAGTAATGATCAATTTCGGTAACCCTAGAAGTAATGGTCGTTTTTCGGTAACCCTAGAAAGTAATGATTGATTTTGTTAACCCTAGAAAGTAATGATCGATTTTGGTAACCCTAGAAAGTAATGATCGATTTTGGTACCTAGAAAGTAATGATCGATTTCGGTAACCCTAGAAAGTAATAATCGATTTTCGTTAACCCTAGAAAGTAATGACGATTTCGGTAACCCTAGAAAGTAATGATTGATTTCGGTAATCCTAGAAAGTAATGATCGATTTCGATAACTCTCGTAAACAGAATGCGGAGCTGAAACAGCCCGATCGTGAGGAAAGATAGTTTAAAAAAATAAGTTTTGGTTCTATTTACGGGTTCCCCAGACCATTCCCCAGGTCTCTGTGTCATTTACATAACCGACTATTACTATTTGTCCCTCAAAATGGACAGAAACTTTCTCCCATACCCTAGAAAGTAATGATCGATTTTGGTAAGCCTAGAAAGTATGATCGATTTTGGTAACCCTAGAAGTAATGATCGATTTTGGTAACCCTAGAAGCAATGATCGATTTCGTAACCCTAGAAAGTATATAATCGATTTCGTTAACCCTAGAAAGTAATGCGATTTCGGTAACCCTAGAAAGTAATAATCGATTTCGTAACCCTAAAAGTAATAATCGATTTCGTAACCCTAGAAAGTAATAATCAGTTTCGGTAACCCTAGAAAGTAATAATCGATTTCGTTAACCCTAGAAAGTAATGATCGATTTCGGTAACCCTAGAAAGTAATGATCGATTTCGGTAACCCTAGAAGTAATGATCGATTTCGGTAACCCGAGAAGTAATAATCGATTTCGTTAACCCTAGAAGTAATGTCGATTTCGGTAACCCTAGAAATAATAATCGTTTCGTTAACCCTAGAAGTAATGTCGATTTCGTAACTCTCGTAAACAGAATGCGAAGCTGGAAAACACCCCGATCGTGAGAAAGATCGTTTTAAAATAAGTTTTGGTTCTATTTACAGTTCCCCAGACCATTCCCCAGGTCTCTGTGTCATTTACAGTACCGACTATTACTATTTGTCCCACAAAATGGACGGAAACTTTCTCCCATAAACTTCTATGGTCTGTTTAGAATTTTCCAAAAATTCGAAAACGGAACGAACTCAACATTTTTGGAACCATCTCTATTCTTCAGCTGTAACTTGGTAACTAGACCAAGCACAGCCAGATCCCACAGGTTAAACACCGGTTGTAATTGTGTTTGTAAGCCCCACGCTGTGAGGCAAGGATGGAATATCTGCAGCATTCTGCCTTTTCTTGACCTACAAGCTTCAGCATTTCCCAACGTCCAACGGGATTACAACCTGCTAAGAGCTTAGAAAGCTGCAGCCCTAACGGAGTGTGTTCAAGTGAATGCATCGTGTTCAGAGGACTGCAGGAACCATGAATCACAAGCAAACCCCAAATAACTATAAACGAGCACTCTGCTGTGTGACGTTTGTGCAGTCCTCTGGCCTTTGCCTTTAGCTGACACTGTGTGTTGATCCTGCTGCTTGGTGAATTCTGCAGCGTCACTGGTTCAAGAGGAATGTGGATAACATTGTTGTGTCTTATGTACAGAATGCAGCTGTGACAATGGGTCAAGGAGGAGGGGTGACCGGACGCATTGCACGGATATTTTTACAAGGGGTATATTATTCTACTATCTGCACCCCGCCCTAAACTCACTTATCTCCACCGTGTCCGATCATACTTTTGTCCGATTCGGATGAACGTTCGGTAGGACACGGCCGAAAACCCATGCAATCATTTCGGTCGGCCAAAATATTGCATGGTGTGTATATTGCATTTGGACCAAATCCAGAAAGCATCAGACCCCCTGACAAGCAACCAACAAACATACACAATGGTGTAGATCAAGATCAAGAGTTGGCATCACAAACATGCCCATCTCCACCCTGTGAGCTACAATACCAAGTCCCTATAATGCCACTCACACACATTCACCATATGGGGTTAAAGGGATAAATCAGCACATTCATCAGCGCATACCTAGACAGAATGGGCCCCTCCCCGTGTTGTGTATAGTGGACGCCTTGTATAAGTGGAAGGGAGGGAGGGTGTAAAGTCCCTATTGCAGTTGTACCCCCTGCTCCATACAACCCTACAAGTATGTGTATACTGCTTTCAATGGCTTAACTAGAATCACTGCGCAAAACTATGCCTTGGTAAACCTTTTCAGTAGCCTGCCTCATGGGAATTAAAGTGCTACACGCCGATATGTTGGCCAGGTCGACACAACAGACCATTGAAAACCACAAGATCTGTTTCTGACGTGTCCGATACATTTTTTTTTTTGTCCGCTATACTCGACCACAAAAAATCAATCACTGCGTTCGATGAGCTCAAAATATCACCTGTTCGTGCATATTTGTTCATCCTCATTTGGTTTTCCACTAGGAATCATTGGGACTTCCCAGCAAATTTTAATGGGGCCCCTTTCCCTGCTTAATCTACATAATGTTCTGTGAGGAGGCTGATCTGGTGAAAATGAGAAGATGGGCCCCCCCTGGTAGCTCCGTCCCTGTTTCCCACCTTCTGCTCTGTTTGTGCTTATTGACGATTTCTTGTAAACCAGTGTTTGAAAAGTCAATTAATAAAAGGATCCCATTCAATGTTTCCCCCAACATGAAAATAAGATCTGGCTGAAAATCATTTCGAACAGTCGGGTTATTCAATAAAAGTTCTTAGCGTTTAAAATGGTGCTAATTTTGCCCCAACCAATCACATTTTAGCTTTCAAATGTTACATAATTTCTGATTGGTTGGGGCAAAATTAGCACCATTTTAAACGGTAGAACTTTATTGAATCTACCTGAGTGTGTTTCTGTATTAGCAAGAGTATTTAAAATACCCGTTACAGATTGTTGATGTTTCCACGGGATCAAACACTTTTAAAACCCCAAGGACTTTGACTCTACGTGTTGTTTTGTTGTGAATCTCTAGTAAGAGATTTATTGTCCCAGTAACACTGCCTGTTAAGGAAACGATAATTACACTTATGTAACCGACAGGAACAGAACTTCAATCATGTCACACATTCATTTTTTACTGCTTAATGTAATATGTGTATGTGTGTCATTTCTCTCCCTTATTCCACAATATGTTAAAATGTGCACTGAGAACCAAAGTAGTAATTGGTTTAACAAAAAGGAAACCCTTTCAAGGATATGTACTCTTACTTTTACACTTACCCGCACATTACTGGAAACTATCATTCATTTTTTTGTCGATATGTCCCCTATTTTCTTCAGTCTGAAGCATCTTACGTTTCAGCTGTCAATCAAGTGCCTTATTACCATAATCTCTTCTGTTATGTATAGTTTTGCTGTAGCTGGAATGGTGACAGTTGGTACATGATTTGCATGGTGGGAAATTCCCTCACACAATAGTGCCTCATAGGAAAGGTATCAGTAAAGGTATGCATGATCAGCTGTCTTAAACTGTTGCTGGTTCAGCACTGGAGATTTTAACAGCTGATTGAATGTACCTTGACTGCGCTACCCGCCGGGGGGGGGGGGAAGATGGGGAGGGGTCAGGGGCCCAGCCACTTAACTTGCAGGGGTCCCCAGCCGTTTCGCTAGTGCTTATACCTGAGAACGCCATAAGGAGCACGGACAGGAGCCCCCGTAGACATAGCGCTACAAAGGAAATCAGTTTTGATATATTTCCCTATAAATATGTACAGTTACACCCTACCCTCACACTACTGATCTTTTAATATTACAGGGCTTATTTTATACTGTTATGAACGCATTAAAACACATTGAGACTTTTCTATATGTAGGACACGTTTTTTTTGTAAATAACATAGTAAGACTTGTAACTATTATAGTTTATCCTGATAGCAGGGTTTGCATATTATGTGTTGCTATTATTTTTATCAGGTTTTATTGTATATATTTATGTGATGCAATTAATGGTTTATATTATATTTGCTATTTAGCATGGGAGATCTTTTCATTGATGTTTATTATTATTCTATAGTTTCTTTTGGCTATGGTCTCCAGGCGCCTTTATTTACACAGTATCAAGGGGGGGAAACAAGTGTGGCGATTCATTATTTATGTTTAAATGAATAACGCACACCACCAACCCACAAATTCCCTATATTGCTTATGTTGTACTTCTGCAACAAAAGGTTGATGGGATTGTAGTTCTGCAAGGCACATGTTGGCTTATCTTACCATGTTCTTATGGTTGCGTTATCTCTCAGTGTACACATGACTAGGATCTGTCATTAGAAGAGGATGCTAGTGACAATTAACCCTGTGTTGTTTAGCTATGGCTTCCGGCTTTGCTCATGGGGGACTTGACATAGGGAGGTGGGGGGGAACTTAAAGACTGGAAACACTTAGTAATCCCTCTGATTGTTACTTTGTCTAACTATGAGTCTCTCACTGCTTTCCTAATAACAATCAGTGGTGCTTAAAACAGCAAGCTCTTGCCGAAACCCGGGATCGAACCAGGACCTTTAGATCTTCATTCTAACGCTCTCCCAACTGAGCTATTTCGGCAGCTGCTTGTAGTACCTTTTAACACTTTGTGTGACTTGCCTCATTGCACTCTACTGTTTAAACTTCTAGCTACATGTGCATTTATAGTAATAGCAGGAAAAGCCTGTGACGTATAGGAATGAAAAAATATCTGGTTGGGTAAACGGATTAACACGTTTTTATATTTATGTATGTACTTTATTTTATTTATAAAGCTCCACTTTGATACACAGCGTTGTACATTATAAATACAGAGTATGTATTATGTATAATTTTATTTATATAGCGCCACTTGGGTACACAGCACTGTACATTATAACAATACAAATTATACAGTATGTATGTATAATTTTATTATAAGCGCCACTTGGGGACGCAGCGCTGTACATTATAACAATACGATTATACAGTATGTATGTATATGTTATTTATATAGCGCCACTTGGGTACACAGCACTGTACATTATAACAATACAGATTATACAGTATGTATGTATAATTTTATTTAAAAGCGCCCACTTGGGGACGCAGCGCTGTACATTATAACAATACAGATTATACAGTATGTATGTATATGTTTATTTATATAGCGCCACTTGGGACACAGCGCTGTACATTATAACAATACAGATTATACAGTATGTATGTATATGTTTATTTATATAGCGCCACTTGGGTACACAGCGCTGTACATTATAACAATACAGATTATACAGTATGTATGTATGTATATGTTTATTTATATAGCGCCACTTGGGGACACAGCGCTGTACATTATAACAATACAGATTATACAGTATGTATGTATATGTTTATTTATATACGCCACTTGGGGACACAGCGCTGTACATTATACCAATACAGATTATACAGTATGTATGTTATGTTTATTTTATATAGCGCCACTTGGGGACACAGCGCTGTACATTATAACAATACAATTATACGTATGTATGTAATGTTTATTTATATAGCGCCACTTGGGTACACAGCGCTGTACATTATAACAATACAGATTATACAGTTGTATGTATATGTTTATTTATATAGCGCCACTTGGGGCACAGCGCTGTACATTATAACAATACATTATACAGTATGTATGTATATGTTTATTTATATAGCGCCCACTGGGGACACAGCGCTATCCATTATAACAATACAGATTATACATTATGTATGTATATGTATTTATATAGCGCCACTTGGGTACACGCGCTGTACATTATACAATACAGATTATACAGTATGTATGTATATGTTTATTTATATCCGCCACTTGGGTACCAGCGCTGTACATTATAACAATACAGTTTATACAGTATGTATGTATAGTGTTATTTATATCCGCCACTTGGGTACACAGCGCTGTACATTATAACAATACAGATTATACAGTATGATTAGTTTATATTTATATACCGCCACTTGGGTACACAGCGCTTCATTTTAACAATACAGATATACAGTATGTATGTATGTTTATTTATATAGCCCCACTTGGGTACACAGCGCTGTACATTATACAATACAGATTATACAGTATGTATGTTAGTTTATTAATATAGCGCCCACTTGGGGACACAGCGCTGTACATTATAACAATACATATATACGTATGTATATGTTTTTTATATAGCGCCACTTGGGACACAGCGCTGTAACTTATAACAATACAGTTATACAGTATGTATGTAATGTTTATTTAATATAGCGCACTTGGTACACAGCGCTGTACATTATAACAATACAGATTATACAGTATGTATGTATATGTATTTATATAGCGCTACTTGGGTACACAGCGCTGTACATTACAACAATACAGATTAACAGTATGTATGTATATTTTATTTATATAGCACCACTTGGGTACACAGCGCTGTACATTATAACAATACAGATTATACGGTATGTATGTATATGTTATTTATATAGCGCTACTTGGAGACACAGCGCTGTACATTATAACAAACAGATTATACTATGTATGTATATGTTATTTTATAAACGCCACCTGGGTACGCAGCGCTGTACATTATAAATACAGAGCATACAAACAAGGAGATAAGTGCAGCAATTACACAGATAGATAAATTAATTAAATACAATTTCATCATCGGTTAAGAAAGCATATATATCATATATATATAAATGATGTATAAAGTGATATAAGTGCAACAAGCCTTGACCCATTAGGAATGAGATCCCTGCCTGAAGAGCTTACAATCTAAGTGAGGATATTTAAGGTAGTATAAGGATATTTATTCTATATTACCAACATTACAGTTGCCTTGTAAGCAGGTAAACCAACTGAATGCCTGTAGTTTCTGTATGTTTCTCAATTAGCTCTTTTGCCACTTACGTCCTATTCCTAGCTAGTGATGTAACAGGAAGAAGTGGTTAGTGTTCTATAAGCTCTGGTGCTGAGAGCACATGTTGGTTTAGATTAATAAATAATACAAGTTCCGCTAAACTGAAAGTCTGGTTATTTGGTGCAATCACATAACACGTACAACATTATTATAATATATAGTGGCGAGAACAGAAACTACTAAATAAACAATTTTACAGGGTCAGATCCCCAGGTTACAGGGTCGACTGGACCACCAGGATACAGGGTCGGACAGGCCCACCAAATACAGGTCGGACTGGCCCACTAGTATACAGTGTTGGACACCGGATACAGGGTCGGACTGGCCCACCAAATACAGGGTCGGACTGGCCCACTAGTATACAGTGTTGGAACACCAGGATACAGGGTCGGACTGGACCACCAGGATACAGGGTTGGACTGGCCCACTAGTATACAGTGTTAGAACACCAAGTACAGGGTTGGACTGGACCACCAGGATACAGGGTCGGACTGG
>JAACNH010005246.1:0-20966 GCA_019447015.1 Hymenochirus boettgeri | reverse complement strand
TCACGACACGCATACTTGACAGACATTCACAAGAACAGACTGACAGACATTCACACCACAGACTGACAGACATTCATCACACAGACTGACAACAATTCACACCACAGACTGACAGACATTCAACACACACACCACCCACACACACACTGAAAGACATTCACACAGACAGACTGACATTCAACAGACTGACAGACATTCCACACAGACTGACAGACATTCCACACACAACTACAGACATTCACCACACAGACTGACGACATTCACACACACGACTGACCACCTTCACACAGACTGACAACTTCACACACACTGAAAGACATTCACACAGACAGACTGACATTCAGACGACTGACATTCAGACATTCACACACATACTGACAGACATTCACACACAGACTGCCGACCTTCACACAGACTGACAGACATTCCACACAAGACCCGACTGACAGACTTCACAACTGACTGACAGACATTCACACACACAGACTGACATTCACACACAGATTGACAGTCATTCACACACAGACTCACAGACATTCACACTGACTGACAGACATTCACACACACAGACTGACATTCACACAAACAGACTGACAGACATTCACACAGACACAGACTGACAGACAGCACTGACAGACATTCACACACACAGACTGGCAGACATTCACACTGACAGACATTCACACAGACAGACTGCAGACATTCACCAGACAGACATTCCCACACCACGACTGACAGACATTACCAGACAGCTGACAGACATTCCACAACAGACTGACAGACATTCACCAAACACACAGACTGACACATTCACACATACTGACTGACAGACATTCACACATACTGACTGACAGACATTCACACACCACAAGACTGACAGACATTTACACACACACAACAGATAGACATTCACTCACACAGTCTGACAGACATTACACAAACAGACTGACCGACCTTCACACAGACTGACAGACTTCACACTGACTGACAGACATTCACACACAAGAGCACATCGACATTCCACACAACTGACAGCATTCACACACACTGACTGACAACTTTCACTCACACACACAGACTGACAGACATTCACACACAGACTGACAGACATTCACACAGACTGACAGACATTCACACACACAGACTGAGACATTCACACACAGACTGACATCCACTCTGACTAACAGACATTCACACTGACTGACAGACATTCACACCACACAGACTGACAGAACTTCACACACAGACTGACCAACCTTCACACAGACTGACAGACTCACTCACACAGACTGACAGACATTCCACACACGACTGACCAACCTTCACACAGACTGACAGACATTCACACACACTGAAAAGCATTCACACAGACAGACTGACATTCAGACAGACTGACATTCAGACATTCACACACATACTGACAGACATTCACACACAGACTGACCAACCTTCACACAGACTGACAGACATTCACACACCGACTGACAGACATTCACACTGACTGACAGACATTCACACACACAGACTGACATTCACACACAGACTGACAGGCATTCACACACAGACTCTAAACATTCACACTGACTGACAGACTTCACACACACGACTGACATTCACAACAAACACGACTGACAGACATTCACACAGAAGACTGACAGACAGACTGACACACATTCACACACCCACAGACTGGCAGACATTCACACTGACAGACATTCACACAGACAACTGGCAAGACATTCACACAGACAGACATCACACCCCCCAGACTGACAGACATTCACCCAGAACAGACTGACAGACATTCACCAAACAGACTGACAGACATTCACACAACACAGACTGCATTCACACATACTGACGACAACATTCACACATACGACTGCACGACATTCACACCACCAGACTGACACATTACCACAACTGACAGACATTCCACACACAGACTGACAGACATTCACACACAGACTGAGACCGACTTCACACAGACTGACAGACTTCACACTGACTGACAGCACTTCACACACAGACTGACATTCACACACAGACTGACAGGCATTCACACACTGACTGACAGACTTTCACTCACACAGACTGACAGACATTCACACACAGACTGACAGACATTCACACAGACTGACAGACATTCACACACACAGACTGAGACATTCACACACAGACGACTCCACTCCTGACTGACAGACATTCACCACGACTGACGACCTTCACACACACAGATCCGACAGACATTCACACACAGATCACAGACTTCACACACACTGACACATTCCACACAGACTGAGACATTCACACACAGACTGAGACTTACACACGCAGACTGACAGACATTCACACTGACAGACATTCACACGACAGACATTCACCACACCAGACTGACAGACATCTCCCAGACAGACTGACAGACATTCACACAAAAAGACTGACAGACATTCACACACACAGACTGACACATTCACACATACTGACTGACAGACATTCACACATACTGACTGACAGACATTCACACACACACAGACTGACAGACATTTACACACAGACTGACAACATTCACTCACACAGACTGACAGACTTCACACACAGTCAGACTGCACCCCCACGCAGCTTAGCACATCAGACTGACGACAGCACACGTCTGACAACATTCACACTAGCTCCCGCACTGCAATGTCTCCCCGACTGACAGACTTTCACGTCACAGAGGACTGACACATTACACTGACAGACAGCTTTCACACACAAGACTCAGTTAACACCCTGAAAACAGTCCATACACGTCCTGCACCACGACCTGACAGACACACACAGTGGGCACATCACCAGCTGAGACATGCACACACCAGACTGACATCCACTTCTGACTGACAGACCATGGACACATCGACTGACAGAATCACTTACACACGGCACAGACTCATTCACGCTCACACTAGCACCGACATACGAATCCCATCCACGACACAGACCGACTCGACCCATTCAACAGACTTGAACGAACATTCATCCACCATGCCACCAACTGAGAACACATTCACACCAGATTCACATGACATTCACACAGACTGACTGACAGACATTCACACACACAGACTGACAGACTTCACACACTTATTCACATTGACAGACAACAGCACTCATTGTAAAAGTATAACTACAGACACTATAAATTCAAATGGAAAGACAGAATGAACAAACATTTTTTTTTCTGTAAAAACCTTTATTGCAATAGAGCAGCTCTGCCTCCCAGCACCCCCAAAGGTGTATTGCCAGAACCATAGATTCCTTCTCACTAGCTTAGATCCTCCTCCGTCACGGTTGCTAGGCGATAGTCGGACGCACGGAGCTCTGCTTGCAGTGCTCAGTTTAGTTTTTTGTTAGGTTTAAAACTTTATTGCCTGACCTAGTACCTTGATTGATTTCCTAACAATACATCAGTATGGTGTTATTTCCATGAGGTGAGCACATGAACAATTGACAGACATTCAGACAGACATTCACCACACACCACACAACACAGACTGATAGACATTCACACAGACTGACTGACAGACATTCACACAGACGGACAGACATTCACACACCCAGACTGACAGACATTCACATGCACTACTGAGACATTCACACACACAGACTGACAGACATTCACACACAGACTGACAGACATTCACACACACACACACTGAAAGACATTCACACAGACAAACTGACATTCAGACAGACTGACATTCACACAGACTGACAGACATTCACCACACCAAGTCGACAGACATTCACTCGCACAGACTGACAGACATTCTCACACAGACTGACCGACCTTCACACAGACTGACAGACATTCAAACACACACACACACTGAAAGACATTTACACAGACAGACTGACATTCAGACAGACTGACAGACATTCACACACAGACTGACCGACCTTCACACGACTGACAGACTTCACTGACTGACAGACATTCACAAACACAGACTGACATTCACACACAGATTGACAGTCATTCACACCACCGAACTGAACTCGACAACATCACGACTGACAGATACATTCACACACAGACTGACCATTCACACAAACAGACTGACAGACATTCACACGACAGACCGACAGACATCTGACAGACATTCACAACAGACTGACTGACATTCAGACAGACTGACAGACTTCACGAACAGATTGACTGACAGACTTCACACAGACGACTGACAGACTCTCAACTCACACACAGACCACACACCAGACTGACAGACATTCACACACAAGACTGAGACATTCACACACAGACTGACATTCACTCTGACGACAGCATTGACAACACAACTGAAGACATCACACACACAGACGACAGAATCACACACGACCGACTCAACACCATCGCCACACATTCACCACACTGACACATTCACACCAGACTGCACATTCACAACAACTGCTACAGACATTCACACAGCAACTGACATTCACACAGACTGACTGACACTTCACACAGACACGACATTCACAATACACTTCACATAGCTGACACATTCACACACAGACTGAGACATTCCCATCAGACTGCAGACATTCACACAGGCAACTGACATTCACACAGACGCTGACAGACATCACACACAGACTGACAGCATTTACACACTTACATTGACAGACATACAGGCACTCACTTTCAATGGAAAGACAAAATGAACAAATGTTTATTTTTTCTTGTAAAACCTCTTATTGCAATGAGCAGCTCTGCTCTCCCAGCACCCCAAAGGTTTTTGCCAGAACCATAGATTCCTTCTCACTAGCTCAGATCCTCCTCTGCTCTGCAATATGCTGGCTCCCACTATTCGAGTAGCACCATGTGTTTTGGTAAACAACAGACAACGTGATTTACGTCAGGAGGTCAATTGGGAGGAGGACAGCACCGTCATTTTAATTGATGTTCCTCTGTGAGCCGGGTTCCACAAAGCATTCCTTTCAAGTAAGATTACTGGGGAATCTTACTTTTTTTTTTTTTTTTTTAGAAATAAAGACAAAGGGAAGGTTTGGGAACAGAGGAGAACATATATAACTGCAGAAAGAAGTTTTTAATTCGGACTATAATTGTCCTTTCATTTAACCCTAACTTGTTTTGAGACCATAGTTGCCTTAGGGTCTAGCAAACAAAAAGTCAATATTTTAGAAGCATTTACTTATACACAGACAAAATGCTGAATGGGTATGCTTAATACTTCACAACAGCAGAACCATTGAGTTTGAGTGGGTCATTGCAGTTTGCCACCATTGTTGAGGAGTCAAGTAGGCTTGGCCCCTCTGGACATACCTCACACCACATTGGCTTCTCTCCCTCAGAGTATGCATGTGCAAGAGAAAGTGGGCAAAAGGGTAACACTTCACAGGGCGCTGTTGAGCTGACTTTTATACCCAGGGGATTGGCACTGCTAAAAATAGCTGTCGTTTGGTGAATGGGACATGTGACCGGATTGTTTCCACAATTGATACGTTTCAAATCTAATATTCAAAGATTTAAAGTTTGTTTGAACCATAAAATCAGATTCAAATTCTGGTTCATCTATAGTTATGCTAACCCATGCATCCCATGGTAAATGGGTTAAAGGATCTCTTAATATATTTTTTAAGTTTATTTAAATGAAATCTACAAATCCTAGGGAGATGGGTCCATTACTTCACCTCCCACTTTTACTTACAAGGCTCAATTATCTGGAGTTCCTCCCAGCAACACAACCCCCCCTCCATCTCTTCAAAGATATTTCCCTGGCCTGCACGGCAGGTAAATACATAGGGTTAATTTCCCTATCTCACTTGCGTGCAGGAAAGCTTAAAAGCTCCTCCCTCCCCCCTCCTCCTTACGTCAATTTTTCCTGCTTGTGTGCAGGTAGGATCGCGGCTCCCCCCGCTAATACCCGGAGGTCTCTCCTCTCTTTCCTCACGGCAAGTCCTGCACCAATCATTCATGAGAGGTCAGGAGGGGGTTTTTTATCAAGTGTGTACCCCGGTGTCACGGCTCACTTCCTGGTTCCGAAGGGGCGGGGCTTAATGACGTCATCGCGCCGGCGCGAATTTAACAGCCTAGCGCGCGGAAAATCTTCCCTCAAAGTCAGTATTCAGTGGAAGACAAACACGCTGTTTTTTTTCTACTTACTGCCTGTCTTCAACAAATTAGCTTGCCTGTTGCTGTAGTAGAGTTGGACTCCGACCTCAGAGGTTCAGAGTTCACTCTTGTGCCCTCTGTCAAAATTGTCTGCTCATCTAATTGAATTATTTTTTTTCGTTTGCAGTACTGCCATGAGCTCCTCCAAACGCTACAGGTCTGAGTCCAGGGGTGAGTCTTTATAAAAGAGAGTGGTACTTCAACAAAGCTGTACTTAGAATTTTCTGATGTACTGTTCATATGTCTTTCAGTTCTTCTCCCGGATTCAAGGACCGTTCGTCTTATTCCCGGAAGTCCAAGAAAAACGAGTGTGCATTGTGCTACAGTTTCGCTGTTCAGGAAAAAAACTATGTGAAGACTGTTTGGCAGATAAACGGCCTCCGCCTACTTGGAACAAATAGCCGAGTGGTTAAAGTATTATGCTCCAATCAGAGGTAGTATGCAACAAAAATGTGGAACCAGCACCAGAAAAGGTATTAGCCGCACAAGTGGCGAACCATCAGGGATTCCAACCTACCAGCTCACAGGAGTATCAATGATGAAAATTCAGACAGTGATGCAATGGGCGATGATTCAGTACTATCCCCCATATTCAATCAAGACACTATGGATCACCTTATTGCCAAAATGAGAACATCTCTGAAAATTCCGTCAATAGTTACCCATACAATGAAGAAGACCTTATGTTTGGGGGCAAGGTACAGTCTAACCTTACTTTTCATTTCCATCCACAAATTCAAAGTGTCATTCGAAAAGATGGGAATCTCCAGATAGGAAATATGGTCCTCTCAAATTTCCTCAGTCTTTATCCTTTTTGTCCTGAAGAGGTCAAACCTGGAAGATCCTCCCAAGTCGATACAGCGATAGCCAAGATGGCTAAGAAAGTTGCTGGGCCACAGAAGACTCTACCTTCTTCGAGATCCAATGATAGAAAGGAAGAGACGGCGCTCAAAAAGCGTTCTCTACAGCGGTATTGCTATGAGACCATCCATACCATTACTAACCTAGCGAGAGCTAACCGTATGTGGCTACGAGCTGGAGCAAGCCATCAAAACCGGTACAAAGAAAGAGGATTTTCTTTCTCGCTACAGGATATAAAGCTAGCAATATTACATTGGCCGAAGCCTCTATGGACTCTGTAAAATTGGTCGCTACTCCATGGGTCACGCATTATAGCCGCGCACACTGGTGTTTAAACAGTGGCGTGCAGATACGCAGTCCAAACAAGGACTGGCGTTATTCCTTTTGAAGGTAAGCTTCTATTCGGCTCGAAGCTGGAAGATCTGATGAGAAGAATTCGGCCAAGAAGAGCCTTCCCACAGTCTTTCAAAAATCAAAGACCGGGGACCTCATCCCAAAGAAATATGGGGTTTCGCGAAGCCGACAGTACAGACCTGGCAGACCTTCTTCGCAGAACCTTTTTGGTCCAGCTCTAATCAGAATGCGCAACATTCCTTTCGTGGGCTAGAGGAGCTAAGTCAAGAGCAACCCTTATGACTATGTTCAGAGGATTGGTGTAGGATGCGTCTGAGTTACTTCAGCCACATATGGGGAGACAGTATTTCAGACAAATGGGTGCTAAAGACCATCAGATTGGGTCTTCGGTTAGAATTCTCGGTCACCCCAATTCAAACAGGTTTCTAAAGTCCAGAGTTCCTTTCTCATTGGAAGCCAAGCTCTGATGCTACAAGAGCTGCAAAGGCTCAAGAGGGAGAAGATATAGAAACCTGTCAATCCAAAGAGTCAAATGAAAGGAATTTACTCTGGATTTTCCTAGAAGAAAGAAGTCAGGAGAAGCCAGACTGATCCTGGATCTTCGATATCTGAATACTTTTCTACAACAAGAAAGTTCAAAATGGAGACGTTAAATCTATATCTCAGCAGATAAACCACCTAGACTGGATGGCCAAGATAGACTGCACAGTGCTTACCTACACATCCCAATTTTCAAACCCCACAGAAAATATCTAAGTTTCTGCATACTGGGTCAACACTGGCATATACAGCTCTTCCTTTCGGGCTAACTTCACCCCTCGTGTATTCATCAAAATCTTGTTCCACTAATAGCAAAATTAAGAATCCAGGGGGTTCAGGTATTCGCCTATCTGGACGACATTCTGGTAAAAGCAGGAGCAAGTCGCTACTGAAAGAACATCTACAAGATTACGGTGATTGTTTAGAAGAGCATGGCTGGATCATCAACACAGAGAAGTCGTGCCTACAGCCATCTCAGAATATATATACCTGGGGGTGGTTCTAGATTCTCTGGCAACAGATCTATATCACAGAAGAGAGGAAACTCGACATCATCAGCAGAATAAAGAACCTGGTAAAGTTTCCATTTTCCAGCATTAGACTGTCAACAAGTCATAGGGAAACTGGTCTCTTCCGGAGTCTGTGAAGTGGGCCTTGCTACACCTCAGAAAGTCTACAGATAAATCTGTTACACACGTGGAAAACATCGGAGAATCCTCATCAACTTTTTTCTCCCCACAGTACTGAGGGAAGACTGAGTGGGTGCTAAATCCAGCCAATTTCAAGCCAGTATCTATAGCCCTTTCCAGCAAGATCATAATTACTCAAGACGCGAGCCCAGTGGGCTGGGGAGCAATCTGTCAGGGGAAAAAGTCCAGGATACATGACCTTGATTCAGAGAGAGGGTCTCAGAACATGAGGGAGCTGCTAGCAGTGTGGCTGCAATGAAGGCCTTCTATTCTCGAATCTCAAAGAAGTCACTGGTGACTGTCGACAATTCGTCTGTAGTATCATACATAAACAAGAGTGGAGGAACACGCAGCAGAGTTTGTGGGATATGACGAAAACCATTCTGACTTGGGCAGAACACACTTGATGAGCATCCAGCGTTCATATCCCAGGGACAACAAACAAATTAGCAGATTATCTCAGCCGGAATTTATTCCATCCGAACGAGTGGAGTCTGGATATAAAAGTATTCAACAGGATATGCCAGTACTGGGGCACTCCGTCCAAGACTTGATGGCATCGGAAAGAACCACAAGCTGCCGAAATATTGCTCCTGGACCCAGGACAGTCAGGCTTGGGCAGTGAATGCTTTCTCCATTTCCTGGAGTTCCCCCTGGTCTATGTGTTTCCACCATTCCCTATAACTATGAAAACGCTGAAGAAATTCAGGAAGAGAAAGTATTGCTATAGTTATCCTTCCCTGGTGGCCAAGGGACCCTGGTTTCCGTGGCGCAAACTCTCCATTCAACACTCCACTCCATCTACTCAAACCCAGAACCTTCTGTCTCAAGGCCCGTTCAAACACCAAAATCTCAGAAACTGAACCTCAAGGCTTGTTTTGAAAGGGAAGCAATGATAAAAAAGGGCATGGCCAGTAAAACGGTAGATACCTTCTAGCGTCAAGAAAACCTGTTACATCGAAAAGATACTACAAATATGGGACGTTTTTTCTACCTGGTGTCTGGCAAAAGGGCTAACACCTTTAGAGGCTTCCACAGAAAATCTACTAGATTTTCTTCAAGATGGGTTGAAAAAAAGCTGAGTCTCTACACATTAAAGAACCAGGTGTCAGCATCTCAGCAATTAGACAAATCAAGTATGCATTTGACCCTCTGGTGATAAGGTTCTTCAAAGGAGTTACAACATCTTTTTCTCAAAAGAAATCCAAAGTTCCTCCATGGGACCTTCAGTTAGTACTAAAACATGTGGGAAAGAGTCCTTTCGAACCTCTAGTGAGTCAAGTTTGAAAAATCTTACTCTTAAGACGTTATTTCTGGTGGCCATAACCTCTGCCAAAAGAGTAGGGGAAATTCGAGCACTTAGAGTGTCTCCCCCCTTTCTGACTTTTTTGAACGATAAAGTCTGCTCAGACCAGATCCAGCATTTTCACTAAAGTCATAGATGAGGACATCTCAATGATGACATAGTTCTACCATTCTTCAAAGAACCAAGGAAGATGGTAATGAGAGGGTAAACCCTCTTGATTGGGCAGAGCGTTGGAAACATACAAGAACGAACGCAGCCGTTTCGTAAGACAGATGCTCTGTTTATCTTCTTTGAAGGGAAGAATAAAGGAGAACACCGTCTAAAGCTACGATAGCCTCATGGCTCAAAGCAATTATAAGGCAAGCATATCTTGACAATATGGCAGTACAATGTCCAGAGAGAATAACTGCACACTCCACCAGGGCATTTCCACCTCATGGCCTTTCGGCAAGGGTGCTCTGGAAGATATATCAAAGCGGCCACCTGGTCATCCTCAGACACTTTTCTGAGACACTATGTATAGATGTATTGTCTCAAACTCAGTCGCAATTCGGTAGTAAGATTATCGAAGTGGCAATAAATAAAACTTGATATATTGTTAAAATTGAATCCCGCCCCTCTTCTGATTATTTCTGGCTTGTTAAATCCCTTGTATTCACCTGCCGTGCAGGACCAGGGAAAATAGAAAATTTACTTCATCTCACCGTAATTTTCTTTTCTCTCGGTCAGGCAGGGGAATACACCCTCCCCTCTAACTGTGTAAGCAGTAAAATTGACGTAAGGAGGAGGGGGGAGGGAGGAGCTTTTAAGCTTTCCTGCATGCAAGTGAGATAGGAAATTACCCTATGTATTCCCTGCCGTGCCTGGACCAGGAAAAGAAAATTACGGTGAGTATGAAGTAAATTTTCTATTATTTAAGTGAAGACATCTTGGATATAAGTAATACCTTTTTACTTTATATCCAAGATGTCTTCACTTTCATCTATGGCTAACACGGTACAATTCTCTACTACTAAGAATATATTTAGTAAGTGAGCACAATTGGCACTTTTTTACAGATTTATGGAAATATAATACTTGGGTAGTTTTCTCTCCTAGGCAGAAAAGGTAACATTGATCATTGGTTAAAGCAGATTAAGAACACAGGTAGAATATTTCCCCTTAAAGGCAACTTAGTGAAAAAAAAACTTTGTCTGTATACAATGTATAGATCACTTAGTAAAGCTGCCTTACTTTCATGTTTCTGTGTGGCTTCGTTTCTTCACACTGGCAGAAGTTTGTACCAGCTGTGTAGTCCCCCTCCCTCTCTGTCTACTCCCCCTCAAGCAGTGACGGGCTGTATACAGAGTCCGAGCATTGTCGTTGAAAGGACTTTAAATGAAGTGCTGACATCCTGTTGACCCTCCCTTCCAGAGCTAAACTGCAAGCAATCAAAGTGTGGAATAAAGTAGCAATATGCTGAAGGGAGGGGCAGAGGGGAGAGAGGAGGACAAGTGGTGCTGAGATTCTTTACAAGTAAGTTACTGAACTCTGCCTGTTCTCAAACTTTGCTAATTGTTATTTATTTTTACCTAAAGTTCATATCTCTCCCCCTGCTTGCTGAGATCATAATCACTGAAGAGTCCAGTGTAACACAGCTTGTAGTAACCTTCACAAACACAGTGACTCTGCTTGTTGTCCTGTTACATTTCAGTTGCTTTAGTCTATATATTTCATAGATTGCACTGTGTGTCTTGTTGGTATATAGTATGTATTACTGTATTATATATACTGTATTAGTGTTCCATTTGAGTCCCTGGTTTTGTATGTATATAAGATATTTTTTTGGGGGGGAGGGGGTTGTTTTATAGTGTGTTATGCTCATAACTGGTTATGGTTTATTGATTGTGTTTAGCACTACAGCATTTGACTATATGTTGCACATGGTACATTAGTGTGGGGAGAGAGTATGTGACAGTACTGCAGGGGAGCTTGGATTGTGTGGGTTGTGTGCCTTTGAGTGACAGATGAGGTTGTAGCAGCTCCTACAAATCACAGCATATTCAAAGGCTTATTCTCGGGGAATGTAGAATTTAAAGAAACTAAAGGTATCCTGGGTGGATGGGATACTTATAGGATACATTAGAAGAAATTAAAAAAAAACAATTTTCTCACTATAATTGCCCTTTAAACAAAAAACAAAACATTACCTCATGGCCGGCATACTTACCGGAGTGGTGGATAGAATAGCTGCCATATGAGAGCATAGAGGTTTATAAAATAAAATGTGTCAATAAAGTGCTATAGTCACCTAAATGACTGAGCCATCCCTCATAAGGGAAAGGGAGGTATAAAACGCCAAATAAAGGTGGGTGCAAGGTAGGGTTAGATAATACATAAAAAATTCCAAAAAGAGCCTGAAGCAAAGTCAGTAAGTCCCCAACCTAGGCACAGGGAAAAAAAGCTCCCAACAGCACTCAACTACCTGAAACCCTTAAATGTAAGACAGTTAGCCGGGTAGCTAAAAGACCAATACATTGCTAAACATAGGTAACCAATAGACGGCTACAACATCGACTCCGCTGAGGCCTTCAGTGCCAGAAGGCTCACTGTTAGCCGCAGTGAGCCTCGCTGGCATCGGCGACCTCAGTGGTGTTGGGTGCGCTAGCCCGAAGACGTTGTGTCGGATCAAGACGCTGGTAACAATGGCCTCACGGAGCTGGTGTCACTGGATGGAAGACAGAAGACGCCGCCCAAGGGCCGTTGGGGATTTTCGGAAGCGGCCATTCGAGGCCTGCCGAATGTTCGCAAATCCTCGTACATTCGAGAATTCTCAAATGTTCGAGGATTTTTGAAATTAGTTCGAGTTCCAGTCCATCTCTACTGTACAGCTGTTAAAAAATATTTTCTATATACCATATTACTATTTACATTATAATAACGTTTATATTTTTTATAATTAAATGGCAGCCCCTCCCAATTTTTAAATTACATGTTATCATTTAACAAATTATGTATTTGGTTAAGTCCAATGAAAATGCTCCAAACATAAAGGGGTAAAACAGAAAATTTTTATTACTCACCATAATTTTCTTTTCCTGGTTCCTTAACACGGCAGTGGTTATCATTGGGTTAATTCGCGCTTTATTTGATTAACAGGCTGTTCCCTCCATCTGAGAATAAGTTCTGATGCTTCCTACCCTCTGGTGTCTTTTGCCGACTGTACGATTATGACATACTACAAAAATAGGGGGGGAACCACCACTGCCGTGTTACGGAACCAGGAAAAGAAAATTACGGTAAGTAGTAAAAATTTTTGCCTGGTCCTTACACGCAGTGGTTATCATTGGGATTTAAAAAGCTTCATGTACAAAAAGGGAGGGAGGCAAGATATGCAAATAAGCACAAAGAATTTATTAGTCTGCTTGAGAAGAAGAAAACACATCCCAATTGTAGTGTTTATGAAGGTGTTCATGGAACTGAAGGTAGCCTGCTTTACAGATCTCTTCTGCGATGCTTGGGCGGAGAAGGCCCAGAAGCTGCCACAGATCTGGTTGAGTGTGCCCGAACCTGATTAGGTGGAGCTGTGGCCATATTTAAATAAGCCTGCTTGATGCAGATCTTAATCCAAGATGATTGGTGGATGAGGTAGGTTGCAATCCTTCTTATTGCCAGCGTGAGGAATGAAAAGAGGATCAGAACTCCGCCAACCTTTCCAAATATGTTCTGAGACATCTAAAGCTACTAAAGTTGGGAGGAAAATGTCCTCGTTGAGATGAAATGAGGATACAACTTTTGGTAAGGAAGATGGATCAGTTCTAAAGCACTTTGTTAATAAGAAAGGTAATGAATGGAGGAGATGCTCTAAGAGCTCTAATTCCGAGACTTTTCTTGCCGAGGTAATGGCTACTAAAAAGACGGTTTTTAGGGTCAAATCTTTGATGGAGCAAGAAGAGATTGGTTCAAATGTGGATTCTGTTAAGCTTGAAGAACTGTAGGAAGGTCCCAAGGGGGTACCTTGGATCTGATTTGTGGGTTTATGTGTTTGACTCGATTATAGTGGGATCCAAGGCCCATTTAATGTCAGTTAGGGCTGATAAAGCGGAGACCTGGGATTTGAGTGATGCTAAGGAGAGGTTTTTATTGAGCCCGTCTTGAAGAAATTCAACTATAATCTCGACTGAAGTAGAAAGGGGAGACAGACCTTTGTTTATATCCAGGACTGAATTCCCAGATTTTAGTACCTTGTAGTTGTTGACCCTTTCCTGGATGCCAGAAAGGTTTGGATGACCTGATTGGAAAGCCCTCTTTTCTTCATAGATCTTGTTTCAATCTCCAGGCCACTAGGCATGTGTGTGCTGGGTGGAGGACTGGACCTTGAAGTAAGGTCTCCCTCAGAGGTAGTCTGATGATAGGGCAGATTGACAGTTGGAGAGCCACTGAAACCATGGTCTCCGAGGCCACCAGGGTAGAATGGCGATAACATTGGCCTTCTCGTCCCTGATCTGAGAACCCTGGGAATGAGAGGAATGGGTGGAAAGATGTAGGACATCTGGTGACCCCAGGGGACTGAGAGAGCATCTATGACTATCGCTCGGTCATCTGGGTATCTGGTATGAACTTCTCCAATTGAGCATTCTCCCTGCTGGCCATAAGGTCTAAAAGTGGCATCCCCCAGATGTCACAAATTGTGGAACACCTGAGGGTTGAGACGCCATTCTCCCGGAAAAGAGATTTCCTGCTGAGGAAGATCTTTGAGGTGAAGTTCTGCCAATCCAAGTCAGGATTAGTTTTGAGATTTTCCACATTGTGGTGCTTCAAGTACCACCCTTTTCCTGATGTATGCCACAACTGTCACGTTGTTAGAGTTGATCATAACAGATTTCCACATTATCTGGAATTGAAATGCCATGAGGCCTGAAAAACTGCCATAATTTCTCTGTGGTTCTGAGGTGCTGATTTTGATTCCTTGTTCCACTTCCCTGAGCCACCTGTTTCCCACAGGTCGCACCCCAACCTTGGGACTGGCATCTGTGGTAAAGAAATCCAGTTCCGAACTTCTAAGGAGATGGAAGGAAATTCTTTTTTTGTCCACCACTTCAGATCTTTTTTGACCTCTGATGTGAGGATGATCATTTGGTTCTGATTCTTCGAGTGGAACTGGTTTAGAGGAGATTTGAAAGGTTCTGATGTGGTTCATGGCCCTTGAACTGATTCCAGTGTGGAGATTAGCTTCCCAGGATGTGCTGACAAAACCAAGCAGTGGATGCTGGGTGCGATAGGAATTTTTGATTCTTGGACAATGTCCATCTGACGTTTCCAAGGGAAGAGAAATCGTCATGAGCTGGGAGTTGTGTATAATCCCTAAAAATGATTTGATTGGATGGAGTGAGACTGGACTTCTCTCAATTGATAATCCACCAATGGCTTTGCAGGTAAGAGAGGGTGATTTGAATGTGGTTGTTAGAGAGTGGATGAGTTGTGAGCCTTGATCAGAATGTCGTCTAAGTATGCGAATTTGTGGAGTCCCAGAGATCTAAATGGGCTATGATGGGAATCAGTATTTTGGTGAAGACCTTGGGGCTGTCGCTAGCCCAAAGTTGGCATCTGTATTGGAAGTGATTTTCCATGATGAAGAACCGTAAGAATCTTCGTTTTCCTGACGAATAGGGATATGAGATAGGCTCTTTTATGTCTATCTTTGCTAACCAGTCGCCCTGCTGGAGTTGGATAGTGACTGACTTTGGGATTCCATTTGAATCTGCGGATGTTGAGAATTCTTTCAGGAACTTGAGGTTCAGTATCGGCCTGAATTCTCCTGATTTCTTCCTCTTAGGAATTTTGAGAGTAGATGCCTGTCCCTTTTTCCTGGCAGGCAATTCCCTATGATGCTGTTCTTGAGAGGAAGATGAAACACTTGAATAAGTTCCCTTCTGATCAAGCTTGACTTGGGACACTTTGACAGAGTGAATAGGTTTTTGTTGGATAAGAAGAGAATTCTAGGCTGTAACCCTGATGGATGGTTTTCAGGACCCAGGAATCCGATGTTGACTGAGCCCAGACCTTTTGGAAAGAGGGAAAGTCTGCCTCCTACCTTCCGGGTTTGGGCTTGCGCACCTTCATTGAGGTCTTGCTTTTGAGGGAATGGATTTGCCACAAAAGGACTGCTGCTGAAAAGGTTTCCAAGATCCTCTTTGAGGAAGTGATCTGTTGTTCTGAACTGCCTTTGATCCCTGAACGATGGTTGGGGTAGGCTTGAAGAGGAGCTGTTGGGGTTCTTGAAGCTTCTGGGTTGAGGGAGACTTTTCTTATTGGAATTCTTTTCAATCAGCTCTTCCAGTTTGGGTCCAAAAAGAAGTTTACCTCAAAAGGAATACTCTGAGACTCTGTTTGGAATGGGCATCAGCCCTCCATTGCTTGATCCATATGGCACTCCTAGTGGCCACAGTAGATCCCATGAGTTTGGAGGATATTTAATGGAGTTCATTGAAGATTCGGACATGAATTCATTGACTAATTTGATGTCTGACAGGTTTTTTAGCAGTTCGTTTCCGGCTGGCTTGTCACACATGTAGCATTCCATCCTGCGTTCTTTATGATAATCATGTTCTCAGTCATCACTAGGTCTGGAACAGGAGCTACCAAAAAAAATAAAATATACATGAAGGAAAGGCACCCTCTTTGGAAAGAAATGCTCACCCCCTGGATCCTAACTTTTGTGAGAGCTCATGGTAGCAGGCACCTAAGAAGAAACATAAAATCCTTAGACCCAGGAAGATAGTCTGAGCCTGAACAGAAGGGAGGCTCAGAGGCATGTGATACAATCTACTTACAAATATGGCACACAGCGGGCAGATTCAGCCAAAACACACAGACTGAGACATTCACACACAGACTGACATCCACTCTGACTAACAGACATTCACACTGACTGACAGACATTCACACACACAGACTGACAGACATTCACACACAGACTGACCAACCTTCACACAGACTGACAGACATTCACTCACACAGACTGACAGACATTCACACACAGACTGACCAACCTTCACACAGACTGACAGACATTCACACACACTGAAAGACATTCACACAGACAGACTGACATTCAGACAGACTGACATTCAGACATTCACACACATACTGACAGACATTCACACACAGACTGACCAACCTTCACACAGACTGACAGACATTCACACACCGACTGACAGACATTTGAATGTCTGTCAGTGTGAATGTCTGCCAGTCTGTGTGTGTGAATGTCTGTCAGTCTGTCTGTCAGTCTGTCTGTGTGAATGTCTGTCAGTCTGTTTGTGTGAATGTCAGTCTGTGTGTGTGATTGTCTGTCAGTCAGTGTGAATGTCTGAGAGTCTGTGTGTGAATGTCTGTCAGTCTGTGTGTGAATGTCAGTCTGCGTGTGAATGTCTGTCAGTCTGCGTGTGAATGTCTCAGTCTGTGTGTGTGAATGTCTCAGTCTGTGTGTGAATGTGTCAGTCTGTGTGAATGTGTCGGTCTGTGTGTGAATGTCTGTCGGTCTGGTGTGTGAATGTCTGTCAGCCTGTGTGTGTGAATGTCTGTCAGTCAGTGTGAATGTCTGTCAGTCAGAGTGGATGTCAGTCTGTGTGTGAATGTCTCAGTCTGTGTGTGAATGTCTGTCAGTCTGTGTGAAGTCGTCAGTCTGTGTGTGAATGTCTGCAGTCTGTGTGAGTGAAAGTCTGTCAGTCAGTGTGTGAATGCCTGTCAGTCTGTGTGTGAATGTCAGTCTGTGTGTGTGAATGTCTGTCAGTCAGTGTGAATGTCTGGTCAGTCTGTGTGAAGGTCGGTCAGTCTGTGTGTGAATGTCTGTCAGTCTGTGTGAGTGAATGTCTGTCAGTCTGTGTGTAAATGTCTGTCAGTCTGTGTGTGTGTGAATGTCTGTCAGTCAGTATGTGAATGTCTGTCAGTCAGTATGTGTGAATGTGTCAGTCTGTGTGTGTGAATGTCTGTCAGTCTGTTTGTGTGAATGTCTGTCAGTCTGTCTGGGTGAATGTCTGTCAGTCGTGTGGTGAATTCTGTCTGTGTGAATGTCTGTCAGTGTGAATGTTGTCAGTCGCGTGGAATGTCTCAGTCTGTGTGTGAAGTCCAGTCGTGTGTGAATGTGTCAGTGTGTGTGAATGTCTGTCGATCTGTGTGTGAATGTCTGTCGGTCTGTGTGTGTGAATGTCTGTCAGTCAGTGTGAATGTCTGTCAGTCAGAGTGGATGTCAGTCTGTGTGTGAATGTCTCAGTCTGTGTGTGTGAATGTCTGTCAGTCTGTGAAGTCTGTCACTGTGTGTGAATGTCTGTCAGTTTGTGTGAGTGAAAGTTGTCAGTCAGTGTGTGAATGCTGTCAGTCTGTGTGTGAATGTCAGTTGTGTGTGTGAATGTCTGTCGTCAGTGTGAATGTTGTCAGTCTGTGAAGGTCGGTCAGTTGTGTGTGAATGTGTCAGTCTGGTGAGTGAATGTCTGTCAGTCTTGTGTGTAAATGTCTGTCAGTCTGTGTGTGTGTGAATGTCTGTAGTCAGTATGTGTGAATGTCTGTCAGTCAGTATGTGTGAATGTGTCAGTCTGTGTGTGTGAATGTCTGTCAGTCTGTGTGTGAATGTCTGTCAGTCTGTCTGGGTGAATGTCTGTCAGTCTGTGTGTGTGAATGTCTGTCTGTGTGAATGTCTGCCAGTCTGTCTGTGTGAATGTCTGTCAGTGTGAATGTCTGCCAGTCTGTGTGTGTGAATGTGTGTCAGTCTGTCTGTCAGTCTGTCTGTGTGAATGTCTGTCAGTCTGTTTGTGTGAATGTCAGTCTGTGTGTGTGAATGTCTGTCAGTCAGTGTGAATGTCTTAGAGTCTGTGTGTGAATGCCTGTCAGTCTGTGGATGTCAGTCTGTGTGTGTGATGTCTGTCAGTAGTGTGAATGTCTGTCAGTCGGTGTGTGAATGTCGTAGTCCGTGTGAAGGTTGGTCAGTCTGTGTGTGAATGTCTGTCAGTATGTGTGTGAATGTCTGAATGTCAGTCTGTCTGAATGTCAGTCTGTCTGTGTGAATGTCTTTCAGTGTGTGTGAATGTTCGTCAGTCTGTGTGAAGGTTGGTCAGTCGTGTTGTGAATGTCTGTCAGTCTGTGTGAGTGAATGTCTGTCAGTCGTGTGAAGGTTGGTCAGTCTGTGTGTGAATGTCTGTCAGTCTGTGTGTGTGAATGTCTGTCAGTCAGTGTGAATGTCTGTTAGTCAGAGTGGATGTCAGTCTGTGTGTGAATGTCTCAGTCTGTGTGTGTGAATGTCTGTCAGTCTGTGTGAATGTCTGTCAGTCTGTGTGTGAATGTCTGTCAGTCTGTGTGAGTGAAAGTCTGTCAGTCAGTGTGGAATGCCTGTCAGTCTGTGTGTGAATGTCAGTCTGTGTGTGTGAATGTCTGTCAGTCAGTGTGAATGTCTGTCAGTCTGTGTGAAGGTCGGTCAGTCTGTGTGTGAATGTCTGTCAGACTGTGTGAGTGAATGTCTATCAGTCTGTGTGTAAATGTCTGTCAGTCTGTGTGTGTGTGAATGTCTGTCAGTCAGTATGTGTGAATGTCTGTCAGTCAGTATGTGTGAATGTGTCAGTCTGTGTGTGTGAATGTCTGGCAGTCTGTTTGTGTGAATGTCTGTCAGTCGTCTGGGTTAATGTGTCAGTCTGTGTGTGTAATGTCTGTCTGTGTGAATGTCTGCAGTGTCTGTGTGAATGTCTGTCAGTGTGAATGTCTGCCAGTTGTGTGTGTGAATGTCTGTCAGTCTGTCTGTCAGTCTGTGTGTGAATGTCTGTCAGTCTGTTGTGTGAATGTCAGTCTGTGTGTGTGATTGCTGTCAGTCAGTGTGAATGTTGAGAGTCTGTGTGTGAATGCCTGTCAGTCTGTGTGTGAATGTCAGTCTGGTGTGTGAATGTCTGTCAGTCAGTTGGATGTCTGTATCGGGTGGTGAATGTTGTCAGTCTGTGTGAAGGTCGGTCAGTCTGTGTGTGAATGTCTGTCAGTATGTGTGTGAATGTCTGAATGTCAGTCTGTCTGAATGTCAGTCTGTCTGTGTGAATGTCTTTCAGTGTGTGTGAATGTCTGTCAGTCTGTGTGAAGGTTGGTCAGTCTGTGTGTGAGTCTGTCAGTCTGTGTGAGTGAATGTCTGTCAGTCTGGGTGTGAATGTCTGTCAGTCTGTGTGCGAATGTCTGTCAGTCTGTCTGAATGTCAGTCTGTCTGTGTGAATGTCTTTCAGGTGTGTGTGTGTGTGTGTGTGAATGTCTGTCAGTCTGTGTGTGAATGTCTGTCAGTCTGTGTGAGTGAATGTCTGTCAGTCTGTGTGTGTGAATGTCTGTCAGTCTGTCTTTGTGAATGTCTGTCAGTCTGCGTGTGTGAATGTCTGTCAGTCTGTGTGGGTGAATGTCTGTCAGTCTGTGTGTGTGTGAATGTCTGTCAGTCTGTCTGTGTAAATGTCTGTCAGTCTGCCTGTGTGAATGTCTGTCAGTGTGAATGTCTGTCAGTCTGTGTGTGTGTGTGAATATCTGTCAGTCTGTGTGTGTGAATGTCTGTCAGTCAGTGTGAATGTCTGTCAGTCTGTGTGAGGAATGTCTGTCGTCTGCTGTGTGTGAATGCTGTCAGTCTGTCTTTGTGAAGTGCTGTCAGTCAGTGTGAATGTCTGCAGTATGCTGTCAGTCTGTTGGTAAGTCTGTCAGTCGCGTGTGTGAATGTCTGTCAGTCTGTGTGTGTGAATGTCTGTCAGTCTGTGTGTGTGTGAATGTCTGTCAGTCTGTCTGTGTGAATGTCTGTCAATCTGCCTGTGTGAATGTCTGTCAGTTGTGAATGTCTGTCAGTCTGTGTGAATGTCTGTCAGTCTGTCTGTGGGAATGTTTGTCAGTCTTGTTCTGTGAATGTCTGTCAGTCTGTGTGTGTGAATGTGTCAGTCTGTATGTGGAATGTCTGTCAGTCTGCCGTGTGGAATGTCTGTCAGTCAGTTGTGAATGTCTGTTCGTCTGTGGAGGTGAATGTCTGTCGTCTGTGTGGAGGAATGTCTTCAGTCTGCTG